>VWYK01026731.1:11917-28223 GCA_013399775.1 Semnornis frantzii | reverse complement strand
GGCTGCCTTTTATTTGTAAGTGGGGCAAAGCTATTTTGTGGCTAAACTTTTCCAATTTTCTGATTCGCATGCATCCAAGTGGTCTTGAATATCTCTGGAGAAGGAGACTCCTCCTGGGCACCCTGTTCCAGGTTTCTGTCACCCTCACAGTGGAAAAATTATTCCAAATGTTTCCATGGAACTTCCTATACTTCAACTTTCACCCATTGCCCTTTGTCCTGTCATTGGGCATTACCAAGAAGAGCCTGGCTCCATCCTCTTGGCACTTGCCCTTTACTATGTATAAATATTAATGAAGTCACCCCTTAAGTCTCCTCTCCAAGCTAAGGAGCCCCAGCTCCCTCAGTCTCTCTTCATAAGGAAGATGTTCCACTCCCTTAATCTTTTTCATGACTCTGCATTGGACTCTCTCAAGAAGTTCCTTGAGGTCTTTCTCAAACTGAGGGGCCCAGAACTGGACACAATGTTCCAGATGCAACCTCACCAGGGCAGAGTAGAGGGGGAGGAGAACCTTGCTTGACCTACTAACTGCGGCCCTTCTAATACATCCCAGAATGGCATCGACCTTCTTGGCCACAAGAGCACACTGCTGGCTCACGAACAGTCTTCCACCCACTAGGACTGCCAGGTCCTTTTCCCCTTCACTGCTCTCCAATAGGTCAGTCCCCAACCTCTACCAATACCTGGGGTAGTTCTTTCCCAGGTGCAAGACTCTACACTTGCCCTTGCTGAACTTCATTGAATTTCTCCCTGCCCAGCTCTCCAGCCTGCAATCTTGACTGCCTGGGTCATGTGGTTTTCTTTGAGGACGAGCAAGCTGCCTCAGTGGTGATTACTAGGTGCTTTTGACAGAGTGATCCTGCCTAGACAAGCTTCATGGTGTGCTGCACCTGAGCTACTCCCCTGTCAACACTCTAGCAGGCCCATCAACACTCTAGCACACCATCCTACACCATAACACTTTGCACACAGCACATTCAACAAGCTTTACATGATAAACCAAGCTGCTTATTTTGGCCACTTCAAACTGAATCCAAGTCCTCAGAATTTTGTTTTACAGGAAACTACAAGAGGTCTAGGGAAAATCTGGCCAAATCTAGATATGGGCAGTTTTCACAAAAGGGTGGCAGTGCTGTGGACATCACATAGTCAGCAACACCTGTTTTGAGGTTCTCTCCCTGGCATGATGATAGAATCCAGGGTCTTCTGCTCAAATTCAGAGTTCTAACTTTTAAATCAATACAGATGAGCCTTGAAAAGTGATTTTTCAGGACAAGAGTGTTAAAGGGCCTCAGGAGGAGAAAATTTCCAACATGATAAACAAACACATTAATCCTTATCAAGCACCACAACACTTCTAGCCATAATGCTCATGCATTACTGACTATATTAAGAAAGGTTCTCTGCTGAAGAGTGCAACATATTAAAATTTCTCTGAAAAACTTGTTAATATTTATTATACTTGTGACACTACGAGACTTCGAATGAGTGCTTTGACAGCTACAGTTGATGAGAATAGATTTAGAAGCCATTTAAGATTTGATAGGACAAAATAGGTCCTTTCATTCATCACCTAGTATTGACTAGTAAAGAAGATATGATACTTGATGCATCCATAGTCAATGAAAAGCCCAGGCTGGAAGCATATTCTTGAGTCTCAAACCATAATACACTTACAGAATATGGAGGAAATAGGTCATGAGATGACCTATTCATGTCTTCATTTCAATGGCTCAACACACCAGGTCCGATTCAATTATAGGCAAACATCTGGCCTTGTGGTTCCATCACATATCTGCTCCTTGATGGACAAATTGCTTCTTGGCTCTTTTTAAAAAAGGGTCAGATATTATATGATGCAAGAGTAAATATGAGTTTAAGAGAGTGAGATTTATTAGCACTGGGGACATGTCTAATCAAACTGTCATTGCCTGAATCCTGGTTGTGTGGAACCACAGAACTGGATCAGAGACCTGTGGTTGTGTGACATATCACAGCATATAGATTACTGATTATATAGTTCACTGTATTCCCATGGAATTTATCCAATCTGTACACTCAATTTTTGTTTCACTTCCTCAAAGGAGCAGCTTTAGAAATTATATAAATTCCAGGGGGCTTTGTATGCAGACTGTATGCTGCAGTTTGGTTTGCAGTGCTTGCAAATGAACCTTCAGGGTCATGATTAGATTTGTGTTACAAGAACACACTGCACCATCACCTGAACATTACTGTCATCACTAGGTGATAGATTTTTCCTGCAAATTCAGAGCGAATTAGACAATCTTGAGGGTTATGCAGCACTGTAAAAAAGCTCTAATAATGATTTTGTATTCCAGGATGTCATGTNTCAATGTTTATAAATATTTGAGGGGAGGGGAGAAGCTCTTCTCAGTTGTTTCCTGTGATGGAATGAGGGACAATGGGTATAAACTACAGTACAAGAAGTTCCACCTCAACGTGAGGAGGAACTTCTTTAATGTAAGGGTTATGGAACACCGGGAACAGGTNGCCAGCTTCAAAAAATGGAAGTGCAAACTAGAGTACAGTGTTATGGGGTCTGAAGTTCAGACTGCAACATGGGAGGCTTCCTGCTCTGGTTGCTGATTCTGGGTTCTTGGGTGCTGGGTTATTTTCCAGAGGCATGGCAGCAGAACAGGCAGGAGTCAGGTAGCACTAGGTTTAGTTTTCTGGTTTATGTTGTGTTTTTTTTCCCTTGTATTCACTGTGCTGCTTCTGCAAACAGGCTAAGGTAAGGTAATCATGTAGGTAATAATGTATTAGATTAATTATTATTAATTATTATTAATTATTAATTAGAGTATTATCTAAGGTAATTACACATTGTGCTTATGATATATTAAACTGTTCTCTCTTTATCTCGACCCTGAGTTGTGTGTGTTACTCGTTCCCTTGCTTTTGTCTTGGGGCAGCAGGCAGGATAGCCCTTGCACTAAACAGTTACACAGGGAAAGAGCAGATCTCCCCATACAGTTGGATGTTACCTAGATGTTCCCCACTTCAGGAGAGACAGGGATCTACTTGAAAGACTGCAATAGATGGCTATGAAGATTGTTAGGGGGTTGGAGCACTGCCCTGTGTGGAGAGGTTGAAGGATCTGGGCTTTTTGGTCTGGTGAAGAGAAGCCTTAAAGGAGATCTATTCAATGTTTATAAATATTTGAGGGGAGGGGAGAAGCTCTTCTCAGTTGTTTCCTGTGATGGAATGAGGGACAATGGGTATAAACTACAGTACAAGAAGTTCCACCTCAACGTGAGGAGGAACTTCTTTAATGTAAGGGTTATGGAACACCGGGAACAGGTTCCCCAGACAGATTGTGGAGTCTCCTTCTCTGGAGATTTTTGAGACCCATCTGGATGTGCTCCTGTGTGACCTGCAGTAGATTATGGTTCTGCTCTGGCAGGGGGTTGGACTTGATCTATGCAGGTTCCTTGCAGCTGCTAACATCCTGTGATATTGTTTGACTCTTGAAGCTTTTAGGAGGGAAAGCCTAGGTTCTGTTGCAAAATTGAAAGCATTCCATTTTAGGTAGGAAGGTTTTACACAGCTACAGTTTAGTGCTGGTCTCTTTTTGACTTTTTTTTCAAGTGAAAAACTTTGTTTTGCAAATTGTAGAAAATGAGGTAGGAAGTGATCTCAAAAAACATTGATCCCTCTGTCAATGCCGAATGTGCAATACTGAGCAAGAGCTACCTATTTTTTACATAGTAAGAGATTTTCTTAACAGAATTTCCTTGCCAACATATGCTTAAATTGTTTTTCTTTCTGCTTTACTACAGAAATGATCACCTTCTACATCTAGCTGCCACCTAGATCTGCTCTTCACATTCTAACTGATGCAAGACCACAATAAATACTTCAAATATTTGTTATATCTGAGTAAATCTTTGTTCAAGTTTTTTAAGCTGCATCATTCTTTCATTTTAATTCCTGGCATTAATTATAATCAAGAGGTTTTTACCAGACAGTGACAGTATTTGCCAGCCCATATATAAACAGAAATGCTGAGGTCAAGTCTTTTCTCATCAGCCCTCAGATTACTGAGATTTAACAAGGTTCACACCAATAGTAAATGGAAAACAACAGCAACCCAGATTATGAAACTAGTAAATACACACCAACTAATTCTGATATCATTCAACATGTCATGAACTCTTCAGTCATCCCATCACAGCTATTCCAGAGGAATGAGATGTAAAAATAGCTGTATGCATCTGTTTTCAACAATGTTTATCAGGAAAGACGAATCCCAGTAAACTGTTCAAGCAACAACTCATATTATCCTATTTACAGATCAGACAGATTGGTAAAGAACATTGTAAAGAAATCATTGGGAACTAATTAATTAATAATTAGAGAGTGAGAAATTATAAAGAACTATGTTGCTGCTATCCTTGGAAGCTGATAGCTTTAAAAATAAAGAGGCAGGACAAACATTGGCAGCTGGAATAACAAGTAGACTAAAGGAAACTGTAACAGCTGTAAAATGCAGAAATAATAATGTACTCGAGTTCCTTTGAAATTACCTCCATTTCTCCCTCAAGGCATCAGTTATTTTTCTTTTAGTGGGAAAAGTACAAGGTTGGCAAATATACATACAACGAATGATTCCATAACCAGAGAGAAAAACATCCCTAAAAACTCCAACACAAAACAGCTGCCCAAAAAGATAAATCACTGCCAAAACACTCAGAGAGCCTATTCAAACACAAGTAAAGGAGGTAAATACAAACAATTGATAAACACACCAAACGAAGCCACTGATGCTTAAGTCTTATGGTACAGGGTATTAACAGCCCATGTGCATACTAACCCAAGCATTCGTCTTTCTGAAGGGTAGAGACTGACAAGGGGATTGCTCTGGTTTCAAAAGTTCTTGCAGTGACACTTACACAAAATAAAAAGACAGTTAATAGATTGTCTATCTTCAGGAATTCAAGATTTGCAGTTCTCTGGTCTGTGTCTCCCATATTTGTGCTATGTCCTTGAAGTCAGTGGACCTACTCCACTGAAAAAACTAAGGGGACTTTATAACTGCCTTCCAATACCTGAAGTGCTCCTACAGGGTTCTGGATATGGGCCAACAGTGTGCACTTGCAGTCCAGAAGGCAAATTGAACCCTTAGCTGCATCATAAAAAGGGTGGACAGCAGATTAGGAGAGGTGATTCAGCCACTCTGCTCTGCTGAGACCTCACCGGGAGTACTCTGTCCATCTATGGGACTCACAACACGAGAGACATGGACCTGCTGGAGCAGGGCCAGAGATGGGCCACAAAGATGTTCAGAGAGCCCTAGCACCTCTTGTCTGAGGACAGGCTGAGGGAACTGGAGTTGTTCAGACTGGAGAAGAGAAGGCTTTGGGGAGACCTTTTAAATGCCTGAAAGTTACCTACAGAAAGGCTGCGAAAGGACTGTTTAGAAGAGCTTGTAGTGATGATAGGATGATGGGCAATGGTTTTAAACTGCAACAGGGTAGACACAAGGATGCAGTTCTTTACAATGAGAGTGGAAAAATATTGTAACAGATTGCTCCAGCATGTGGCTGAGGCCACATTGCTGGTGACATTCAGGATTGGACTTGGTGCGGCCCTGGACAGCCTGATCTAGTTGGAGGTGTCCCGGCTCACTGAAGGTGGGATGGACAGGGTGACCTTTGAGAGTCCCTTCCAACTCTGTTCTGATGTCTTTATCTTCACTATGCTGTGAATACAGCTATGCGCTGGGTAGTACTTATTCTGTTGACTTCAACTACTTCATTACAAATTATCGGAAAAAAACCCAAAGTCTTATCTAGCAATGATTATACTGGGCGGAAATCTGAATTCTCTTTCAATTCATGAACCTGAGCTTGGACAAAAATGTAGTTCACCAAGAAGGGAAGAAAAAAAAAAAAAGAAAACAGGACTATTCTGCTTTATTAACATGCTTAATTCTTTATGCAAGCTTTTGTTAGTCAAACCCACGCAACTGCTGCAGTAAAAGGATGCAGTTTTTTCTGACGTGATATAGAGACTAAAGGTGGAAAATGAGCAGGTAGGAATACGATTATCTACTATTCAATTTGCGTGCGGCAATCAGAAAGCGGCAGGAAGTGAATAAGGATAATTCCATCATTATCGCACAGTGCTCACACTTTAATGTTTTTATAATGTACAGTAGCCTTTCTGGGCATTTCCACAGTAATTGCTGGGTCGACCTAGAGTGCCATCAATATTCTGCAACTGCATTATACCGCATAATGTTAATAGTATTACAGAATGATAGCAGGCAAATAATTGCAATGTGAAGCAAAAGAACAGGGAAGGGACAGAAGCATCGAATAAACTGTATGGTATGGTGAGGGATATCTAGACACTTTACATAGCCAGTATTCTCATCTGTAGGGTTGTAGCCGATGGGTTCAAAATGCTACTCCATCCTGCCCGTCACCACCAGAAGACTTGATTCACATGTCTCACTTGATTCACATATGCCCCTCCTGAGCATGTGTACAAGCCCATTGAAGGTCAAGTTACTATTCAGTTCTTCAACAATGAGCAAGATAGTTTTAATGATCACTAGAACATGGCTTGTAACAGTGACATTTCCAGAAGTTTAAAAAGAATATGTGTCTCCATGTTTCAGACATAAAGCCTAACCTGTTTTGATTCAACAGAGACTACATGAACAACTAGTATTACACACTTCATTTGGATGTTTCTTTAATGCAGGATATCAACTGCAATCTGGTCACAAGGTAACATATGCAGGAAAATATGAAACTGACATTCATAGTTGGAAAAATATGTCATATCTAAAATGAAATGTTCCCTTCACCCAGGAGTGGGAAGAATGTCTGTACTCTTTTCATATCTCTTTTGCTTACAGTCAATAACAATAATTACAGCTAAAATATATCTTAGGCTCTCTGCAAAGAAAGCACAGACTATAAATGTAAAATATTTAAACTGGTTTTGTGTAAAGTTGATTTTGTGCTCTTATTATTTTGCTCTCTACCAGGCATAGAAAAAATTGAAAGATTATTATCATGAAAGGGGTGTCAAAGTCCCCTGAAGATTTTTTTTTTTATATTAATAAAAATTATTTTGAGCAACAAAAGGTATAAATGTTTAATTACATATATTCAACTATATATTCTTGTATTTCACAGATCCCAGATGTTGTCAGAAATCTTTGAAGATCATCCAGTCCAACCCTACTGCTCAGAGTCAGGTCAGCTACAGAAGGTTAACCAGGACCATAGTCAACTGGCTTTTGAATGTCTCCATGGATGGAGTCTCCACAACCTCTCTAGGCAACCTCTTGCAGTGTTCAATGACTCTCACAGTGTCTTGATTTTCTTTGTTTAAACTGAATTTGCAGTATTTTGATTCGTGCCCATTATGTCTTGTTCTTTTACTGGCACCACAAAGTAGTGTCTGTATCTTCTTAATTCCCTCTGTTCAGGCATTCATACATATTGATAAAATCTACTTTTACCTTCTTTTCTCTGGGCTTAGCTGTGTCAGAACTCTCAGCCTTTCCTTGTATGTCAGATACTCCAGTACCTTAATCATCTTAGCAGCTCTTCACTGGACGCCCTCCAGTAATTCCAACTCTCTCTTACTCTGTGGAGCCCAGAACTGTACACAGGGCTACAGATATGGCTTCATCAGTGCTGAGTAGAGGGGAGGGATCACCTCTGTTGACCTGCTGACAATGCTCTTGCTAGGGCAGTCTGGGAGGGGAAGGCTGTTCACCTTTGCTGCAATGGAGCAGTGTATATTTGTCTAGCAGTGTAACTCAGATCCTTTTCTCAAAGCTACTCTACAGTTCTTCAATAGCAGGTGTGCGCTGATGCACAAAGATATTCCTCCCTGTGAAGGGACAAAACTTTGCCTTTCTCTTTGCTGAACTTGATGAGATTCCTCTTGGTCCATTTCTTCAAACTATCAAGGTCTCTCTGAAGGGCAGAATACACCTCTGACATGTTAGCCACTTGTCTCACTTTTGCATCCTTCAAAAACATGCCCTTTGTCCCATCATTCAAGGACAGTAATTAAATAGTTACACTGTACTGGACCAAGTAGCAACCCTCACTAGGGGCTTCACAGACTTCACTAGTGGCTGTCCTCCAATTGGACTTTATGCAGCTTATCATAATCCTCTGAGCCCCACAATTCAGCTAGATTTCTGCACACTTCACTTTCCACTTCTACTTCATTAGCTTTTCTATGAAGATGTTATGGGAAACAGCATAAAAAGCCTTACTAAACTCAAGGTAAACAGCATCCACAGTTTTCTCCATCTCCACCAAGACAGTTTCCTCATCCCAGAAGCTATAAAATTGATCAACTATCGTTATCACTTTGCAAGACCATGATGACATCTCCCACTCATCTTCATGTCCTTCAATCTAGTTATGTTCTTTTTACAATATACTAGGAAGTAAAAGTTGGGAGAACTAAAATTCTTTCAGATTTCACACTTGAAGAAAGGATGTGTGGTCAAAGCCCTGTGTACAGGTTTTTTTCCCAGTGATGTCTATTGGTCTTATATCAGCTGTTTCTTTTCCCTACCAGCTTTCTTCTTCCATTCTGTCATAGCAGAATATCACCACTACAAGAGGGGTTAAGCAATCATTCTGTAGTAAGAGTTGGTTAAAGTGAATTATATGACTTCCTACTATTTTCCCAAGTCTTTGTTTAGTAAAAATTTCAAATATTTTGTGAAAGGCTGGCACCATCATTATGCAATGCAGTGACCTCATTTCACTGAAGGATGAGAATTTTAAAATTAAATAGAATCATAGATTTTCAGAAGGAACCTTTAAATTACCTTTAAGATCCTAAAATTCTCTGCTATGGTGAATTGCATCTTTTACTAGATCATACTGCTCAGAGCCCTGTCAAGCCTAAAATTCTCTGCTATGGTCAATTGCATCTTTCTATAGATCATGCTGCTCAGAGCCCTGTCCAGCCTGATCTCTGAAACACTCCCAATGACAGAGCATCCACGATATCTCTGGGCAACCTGTTCCAGTGTGTCACCACTCTCATTGTAAAGAATTTCTTTCTTATGTTCAACCCAAGTCTACCCTCTTTCTGCTTAAAACTATTACTGTTTGTCCAGTCAAGGTGATATCTGTACTCGTCTGTGTTGCCTAAGCTGGAGAACTGACACTGGAGCCTAGGCTGAGCCAAGTTAGTTTTGCGGAGTCACAATTTAGCAAACTAGAGAGCTTTCTGTCACTGCCCATACTCATCTACCTGGTCTGTAGACATAAAGATGGTCCCTGAGACAGAGAGCAAAAATTCCTGAGAGGGTTGGGCGGTAGGCACTGACAACTCTGCTGTCTAGCAAAAAAATCTCAAAAAGATAATGATTTTTTTTGTTCCTGGAGACACCAAACAACCATGTGGCTCAAACTGCCTAAGAAACAGAACTGGAGAGGATCAAACACACAGTTTATCACCCAGTCAGCTTTGCATGTGGTTCTTTTTAATAATATGCATATAGGTAATGCACCTTTAAAAGCTTCCTGGAAGAAAACATTAACCCATCATTAAATCAGTCAGTAGACTATTTTGATTTTTTTTTTTTTTAACTGTGCATGATTTAGCATTATGTCTGTCTTTAATTTGTGATAACAGTGGGGGCGGAATTAAACACAGCTGGTAATGCCAACAACAGTGAGATATACACCAGGACTATTGAAGTAACACTTCTGCAAGTGTCAGACAGCAAAGTTTCTTCTGATAAACTAGGAGACTTCCTCACCAGTGCTGGGTGTCTTCCTTGGTAGGGGTGTCATGTACAAAGACTTATGTTGGGTGGATTTCACCTCACATGCCTTTCGACTGCTGAAATGAGGGCTTCAGTATTAGTCTCCTGAAGTTTACAAAGGTAATCAGACACTTCTGTCATCTACTGAATTATATCACAAAAGGATATTTTTTTTCTGTGATGCCAATCAAATCAAGCCAGATGACTGGCAAAGCTGCAAGGTTATATGACATCTGTAGTTAGCAATGCCCTTCACCAGTAGGCCATTGCTTTCAATCAGCAGTTTAGGATGTTAAAAGTGAAAGCAGATCTGTTCCTTAGATTCTTTTAGAAGATTTACATGGATGTTTATTAAACCAGAAAGGAGGCAGCAAAAAGTGTGCTTGTTCAGAGCACAAGTAACTCTTACACTATAGGTAAAATATAATTTTCTCCCCTTTTTGACACTTCCTTTTGGTACATGCATGTTTCCCACTATTTCTTGTGCTCATCCTTACTTATTCAACCTTTGCCATCCAGCACAAAAATAAGAGTTTCGATGCCAAATTCAGCACTGCAAATTCCAAATCCTGGAAAAACGTACCTGAAAACCTTCAGTTCCTTTTGTAGATCTAATCATTTAAATCCTCACAGATAGGTTCAAGAAAGATGAACTCAAACAGAAGTAGGTGCAGAGAAGAGCTATTATGGTGATCAGGGGAATAGAAAGCATATTTTGTATGAAAAAAATAGTGTTCAGTTTAACAAAACAAAGGTGGCAGAGAGGTGACAAAATAGATTTTTATAAAGAGAAAGTAGAGTTATTTAATGTGAAGGAAATGCTCTTGCAAGCATAAAAAGACACATATTGCCCAAGAAATTAATTAAAAATGGATATTGGAAAAGAAATCTATTTGCTGTTCCAGTGAAGTCCTGTGAGAGCCTTCCAGCAAGGCTAATGGTAGGGGTGGGAAGCATATAACATCAAAGGACTCCCAACTGCCCAAAGGATGAATTCCTCTGGTGCATCTGAATTACTCATGACAACAGGCTGGAGTCAGGGGCCAAGAAATACACAATCTTGTTTCCCTCATGTTCTCAACTGCAGACATACAGATTTATCTCATATTTTGCTGGAGTCAGCCTGCAGCTTTAGCAGGTAAAGGTAAAGAAGAAGGCTGGAGGTGCCGGTTTGTCAGCACTGCTAATACCAGATGTTGATGGCATTCGTTCTTTTCCTTCTGTTATTTTTCCCTTAATTCGTAACTGCTCTGTGTCTGTGCTGTGACATATCCCAGCTCAGTTAACCTACCTACAAGGCAGAGCTGCAGTTACAGCAATACAATGAGAGGGTGATCAGACAGGAATGAAACTTATCCCAGGCATGCCATACTCATCATGTACATTGGGTACAGTAAAAAATCAGGTACCCTCTGAGCAAGGAGCAGATTTGAGCCAGGAGTCAGTTTTACAAAGAGGGAGTGCTGAAAAGCAAATTCAGTACTACGAAATGACCCCTTTGGTTCTAGTTCAGGAAGACTGGGATTTGTAGTCTGATCCAAGTCTGTCCTGAAGGAGTAAAAACAGAGCATTGTCCTCTCTTCTATTCATCCCAGCTCCCTGGAGTGAGGAAGAAAGGATATGGTCCTACTATAGCCTCAGGACTTCTGAACTACTCTGATAATGAAAAATATAAATGTGTGTTCTCTATTTCTTACTTCCTGTGTGGTGCAGTGATGTTTCTTACCTATTTTTCTGTGAATTTCTATTATGTAATTGTAGCTAATATTCCTTTAATAGTTTTTTTCCTGTATCAGAGATGTTCTACTGTAAGTCGTGGATATAAAATACAATATTAAACATTAAGACTGGGGTTGGTTTTTTGTTGTTGTTGTTTTGTTGTTTGTTGTTGTTTTTTTTTTTTTATTTCCAAGAGGTAAATGGAAAAACAATAACTGCAAGGCATGTATGTGAGTGCTTTGCTGGTTTTGTTGAGAGTATTTGGCATTACTGTTTCCTGACTGTTAGGTAAAATGAGATTTGCATGGTCAGAGCAATCTTCAAAGTACCATTCCCCCATTTGAAGGCAGGACTCCTAGAGGAAGTCCCCTTCCAATCCGCTGTGTTTGAATCATCCCAGCAGCCCATAGCAGTGCTTATGATTCTGCTTCTGCTCCCACTTGTGTTCTCTCAATAAAGCATCAAGTGCAAATCTCTACCTACAGTTCTGGCCCTGCAGAAGCCAGTGAGTTTCTCCAGTGACCTCAAAAAAGTTATGATGTAAAATCTCCACTATATATGAATTCTACTCCTGCAGCTGGACTAATTTCTAATACATAAACCACAGTACTCATGAGTACTCCTGAAACTCTTCAACCTGGTACTTTTCATGTGGCAACAGCCATGCTTAATACAGCACTACAAATATACTAGGCAAACCAGAGCAAACTAGCTAACCTAAATGGAAAATCCTCTCTCCCAAAAGAACCTGGATCAATTTCAGTAGAACAAAATCTTTGGGTTACATTGCTCTCACACAAAAGGACTGATGGTATGTTGTTCATTTCAGTTATGTTAAACATCCTTTTTATGTACAAGATCATAAGCAACATGCATTTAACAGTCTGACATATTAGAGGAAAACAAATTTTCTTTCTGCACACCAGATGGAAATTATAGATGTGAGTGCTCAGTACAAAGCAATAATATCTATAAATCTAGTATTTTATCAACCTAGTTCAGGCTGTACCATTAGAAAAGTTATCAGTTACACCACAACTCACGATATATACTTGCTGAAGTGTCCCCTTTGGGAAGATCAATATGGCTAATTCATCATGAGAATAAAAGATTTACATCATTTAAATCACACTAGAGTCCCAGGTGATGAGCTAGGTTATATGGAAGCAATTGCACTACACATGGAACTGATATCAGACCCCAGGGAGTACCAGGACTTGCATCATACATCCTCTGTCTGCATTAAGAAGCAGATCACTGTGATTATGTTCATGAGGCTGATTGCTCTCATGATCCATATCCAACAAATGAATTTTGTTTTAGAAGTAGGAAAAAGTGGACTATGGTACATAAGGCTGGGCAGGGACTGTTTACTAGGTCTTGTAATGACAAGACAAGGGGCAATGGGTTTAAACTGGCAGAGGGGAGATTTAGACTGGATGTTAGGAGGAAGTTCTTTCCAGTGAGGGTGGTGAGACACTGGCACAGGTTGCTCAGGGAGGTTGTGGCTGCTCCCTCCCTGGAGGGGTTCAAGGCCAGGTTGGACGAGGCCTTGAGTGAGCTGTACTAGTGGGACGTGTCCTTGCCTATGGCAGGGGTTTGGAACTAGATGATCTTTGAGGGCCCTTCCAACGTTACCATTCTATGATTCTATGAATACTTTAAGCAGTCAGTAGAAAATGCCAAGGAAAATTCATATTGGCAGCTCTCTCTCCTCCATTGCTGTGCCACCTATTTCAAGGGAGCAAAGCCAATGCCTATGTGACAGCAAAGTGTATTCACCCCATCTTAGCCTACACTAGAGCTTTTACATGAGAAAATCTAGCAATCTGAAACACAATGCCCTTGATTTCCTTTAGACGCTTACCTTTAAGAAATGTCATGCCTTAGTGTCTGTTTCCCTCATCACTTTAATGAAGCAGTTAAACATAGATACTCAGGTGTAGGCATCTGTATTTCACCAGATGAGTTTCCTCCTAGGATTTACAGTTTTAACTCCCTCCTGACCTCAAGTTTTCTCTTTCAGTCACTCAGAATTGGAATACATTGTGACCATTTCATACAGAAACAGCAAGGCAGAAGGGTCCCTAGTCTTTCACCTTGTCACTTCCTTTCAACGTGGTAAGCATGACCCTTTGCCACTTTGAGACAGTGTGGGCCACATAAGCCCTGTGTCATTCCTACCTTATTCAGATTTCTTCTACATTAGAGCTTAATGAGTAATAAACTTACTTAAGAGATGAGACATTTAACTTTCAAATGTGTTTCATATGGGGGAGGCAACACTAAATCCAGAGTTGTTTGCTCCCAGGAGGAAAACATAATTAATACTTTGGGAACTCTTCTTGTTTTTTAAGGTGGGTGTATAGCCAGTATGAGAACAGGTAGGCCTGTAAGATGGAAAGTAGAGTAAGCTGGAAAGGTGGAGTAGAGAGCTTGAGTCCAGTCTTGATATTCAAGTACTTCCCAGGGTAAAATTGCTGATTAGATAGAAGCTGATTCCACTAAGGTAATGATTTGTAGCAAGTTCATTACTACCTCTGAAATGAGGTAAGCTTTCGTTTTTCTAATTCATTACCTTAGTCTGTTTTTCTCAAAATTAATCCATACGTATTAATATGGGTAAAACTAAGCAAGAAACTCTATGTCTTAAGAGATAACACCACAAAGAAAGTACTGGTGCAGTGAACAACGCTGCTAGCATTCCAGCTAACCAAGGGTTTGGTACTATAGAAACACAGTATAATCAGTGCTTTCAAGAGCTATAGTTCCAATTATAATGCAAAATGTGTGATAGTTCCCTTGCCTTTTAACTAGTGCTGCAGGTAGAAAAATAAACTGCTGTATTGCCTTGGACAATCTGCTTTTCCTCTGTCCCTGTGTAGTTAGTGCTCTCTTGTTTTTTCCTAAATGTGCCTTGCTAGTCCATTTTAATTATCTTTTTTAATAACTAAAAGTGAATGAATGACACATTTCATTACAATAAATTAAAAAAAAAATAAAATATTAATCATGCTGGGAGGGCTAAATAAGTTCAGCCTGTGATCTAACCTAGCATCCAGTCCCCAGCAGTGAGAAATAACAGATGCTAATACGCTTGGAGAGGGCAAGTGTGCAGTGATACAGATCAAAGACTCTAAAGCCTGTAGATGACAGGCTTCTTGAGCCAATGGTATTATACTTGCTTCTGACAAAGAAGACAACAGAAGAGCTAAGAGGAGCCAAGCCTCTAGTCATTTGCCATGGTGAGTTTGTTTCTGAAATGTTACATTCAAAAGAGAAGGGGCAAATCCAACAGTCTTGTGTTTCTTAGGGACCTCATGAAAAACTTCCTCCTCCCACCCTCTGATCCTGGCCTTCCTCCATGATCTCAGTTCATAAATATAAGAATTCACAAATTTGAGTCCAGTAGCCATCACCACACACCTTTCATTCACAAGTGAGTAAACACAACTCTTCACAGGTGGAAGTGTTCCCCTTTATTTGAGGAGTGACAACTAGCAGTAGTAAGTTGTCTTTTATATCATCCTGAAGTGTGTCTGTCTGGGACCACAGGCAGCTGAGAAGAATGATGTCCCTCTGGTACCTGGGGTTACCCTTTAGAGCTCAAAGATGCTGATCTTCTCATAGGAATTTATGCCCCATTTTTTCTCAATTGTGAACATTTTCAGCCTATGGATTTTTCAGAATTTTTATTCACCCCAAATAATTGCATCACTAAATCCTGTTCACAAGTAGTCAGATTTTTTATCTCAGCTAACTTGACTAGACAGCCTGAATTTTCTGCAAACACCAAACCCAGTCTCCATACTAGCCAGGCAGTCTTGCTCACAGGTGGTCTTCTCCTCCTAAGGATGGTGAGTCTCAAGCTTCAGTGCCTGGGCAGTTGCTATGTATCCCTCCCAGCTACACATGTGAAATAGGTGTTTTACTTCTCCAAGCTTCTCTGACCTAGGATGGGAAAGTGGGAGCAGTGGAAAGATTGTGATCCTTTCTCCCAGCACGGTCATGACAAAGATTACAAACTGGATGTAGGTTTTATTCAGGGCAGTAAGGACATTGCTCCTACTGAGAGCATGTTTTGAATTGTGGCTCCAAACTGCCAAAGCAGCCACCAGAATTTTATTTTAGCATTTCAGCTGAAATTGTCTGCAAAACTGAGGTTGATGTGGGCAGCAACTTGGAGAACTCTGGGCTGATGGTTAGCAAAATTCCAGTGTCAGTTTGAAAACACATAATGTGAAATGCTGAAATGCATTCACAATTCGAGTCCCTCAGATCCACTCATTGCTACCTACCCATGGAACCTTTCACATTTCTCTCTCTTCTGTGCCCAGATGCTGCGTCACTGGTTCTGATTTTGCATTCTTTGTTCATGATGTTGCCAGAGGTCCTTGATACTGAGATAGCTATGGGTACATTTTATTGTCACAAATGCTGTCACCTAATCTGTTTAAATCTGTGTCTCTCATATATGTGAAAGAGTCCTTCAAACTAGATGTTCCCACGTGGGANGATTTGCAACTTTCCTCCTTATCGAGGGGGTTTTTTTTTGGGGGGGGGAGGTTGGGTTTATTTGTTTATTTTTTTATTTTCTTGTAGAAACAAACACAGAAACATCATAAACCTTTTGTAAGAAATAATGACTTGAAATAGTTTCCAGAAGAATCTGGTCACTGGACTGCATCCAGGCAGTCTAATTATGATTTGGTTTGACTAACAGAGTTTTTACAAGAAATGAAAGGATCTTTCCTTTCTTACCCTTCATAAAATTCTGTGTTAAGCACAAGCTTCTTCAGG
>VWYK01026724.1:0-11350 GCA_013399775.1 Semnornis frantzii | reverse complement strand
CATTAAATCCAAAAACCTTTTTTACAAGTCTCTTGCAGTGAGTCACAGGAGTTTAGGTAAGAAAACTGCCATGGAGGTTAGAGAGGCATTTAGTGAGGGCATAGCCAACTGCTGACAGAATCCTGTGACCACTGCTGGCTCAGAAGTGAGAGCTGCCATTTGAACAGTAGGCTCAACATCCCTCCTCCATTTCTACATTTCTCTGTGTTGACTGTGTTGTCATAAGGCAAGATCATCTTGGGGCTCTGAACTAATAGAAATGAAGACTCCTGGTAGGATAAGAGCCGAGGCAAACAGCAGCAGAGCTAGCAGAAGCATACATGTGAAGGCATGAAGAAATTTTTATCTGGACATCTGCAGTTCCATCAGTCCCATGCTCATAGCCTTTCACAGGAGCAGATCCAGCTGTATTTCAGCTGGTTTAAAGATTCCTATCACTGCATGTCACATTCAGTGCTTCTTGAAGCTACAGAGTGGATGTCAGCTGAAACCTGGTTTAGTGAGTACCAACTTGATGGTGCAAAAAACATTCTGAAGAGATCACCACTTCTTTAAAATGTTCAGTTTAAGAGTAGCAACATCAGAGTTTTCCATTGTGAGGCTCCACCTCAAGGTACCAGGTACTACTGTTGAAAGCTTAAAACTGTGTTCCTTAGGTAGGAACTTAAGTAATTAAAACAAAGCCTCTTGTAAATACTTTTCTTACTTGGTTCAAGAAATCTTAAGTGGAAGCCACCAAGTCTTCTGTTGTATCACTGCTCTTTACACTGAAATTTCCAAATAAAGCTCAAAATTCCAGCCCTGCATCCGTTTTATGCAGGCATACAGCTGAAAACTCAGGGTAATCTCTTCTGAGTGTAGATGACATGTCCTTAACATGAGTTTTTAAAGTCAGTCAAATTATATTCTTCCTAAGAGGCTTGGGTGGGAGGGCCAGAAACCATTCTCCTATTAGTACTGAAAGGAATATTCACAAGCTGCCACTCCCTATTTATTGTGTAGGTAAAATGTATTTTTTATATAATTTCCTATTCATCTTTACAGAATTTGCAAGTAGTGTTAAAATCATATTGCTAAAATGCGTGACACAGCCCCACCTACATCAGAAACTCTTCCTTTTACTCTAGCCACCGTGGAGACACTGAGTCCAGATTTGTCAGCAGTGATATGTGCATTACACTCAGTATACAGCACAATTTCCAACAAAAGCATCCCTGTGCTAGCGAGTGGTAGCTAACACTAAATCAACAGTTGCTGGAGCTAAACTGCAGATGTGGCAGCTGCTTCTCCTCATCCATTATTCTATGTCCAGCAACTGCTGTAACCATTCTGGCACAGTCAAGACCCACATTTGCTGCTCAGGACCAGGTGGAAGATTTTCTCCCAGGGATCAGTGTCTCTGATCAGTGGGCAAAACCGTTCCAGGCGGCAGACTGGGAGCAAGGGCTTGGCTGAGATTTCTGAGGCTGGGGAAGATGACTACACAGGTACAGCTTTGTGATGGACACAGGTTGAACAACAACAGGAGAGGCTACAGGACAAATGGTGCATGGAAAGGGGGAGGGGGAAGAGAACAACTGTTCATCTTCCATAGTCTGGCAGGTTGTAGCTACTGCCATTAATCACAGAATCCACATCTACCACAAGTAGCTGTACTACTGTTACTTACACAGTATTCCTTAAGAACACCTGACATTACAGAGTCTAATTCAGACAATCCCTTCTTGCATGAAATGTGGATCAAAACAAGCCAATTATACACTGAAAGTTCATTAAGTGCCAACATCACCTTCATCCCCACACAGCAGGAAGCTAAGTAGGCCAATTAGAAGTGAACGGGGTAGTGTTTAAGTCCTTTGCAGCAAAGAGGGTGTGTAAAACCTTGCTCAGAGAGTAACAAATATTTGACCAATTACAATCAATAACATTCACTGTAAATTGTCTTATGCAACATGACCAACAGGAGATGGGAAGATGCTGTGAAGAAAAACAAACAAGGGCAGGGGGAAGAAAAAAAAATATTCAACCTTGCCATGAAAATTCAGATTTCAAGGTGAATTTTCCTTGCCTTTTAATCTACAAAACAGACTGATAAAAAGACATTGGTATTTCTTTAAATAGCTTTGTTGACATTTTCTCTGGAGTTACTATATTCATAACAGTACAGGCTCATGAAAGGATACCCTCCAGGAGGCAAGGTGGTAGCATTAAGAAGCACTGGCAAAAAAAATAAAAATGGGGCATTTTCTGTTAATTGTTACATATTTAGCTGTGTTACACAAGTTTGCATGCTTTACAATTTCCAGACAGGTTAGCCATGAATTGTGCTATCCCACATCAATTATTTCCACCTTTCAGGACTGCCATTAAGAAACAGCTCCCAATTTGTTGTCTTTTAAAACTACTAACAAATGTTGTTCTTTAAGCAAAAGGTTTAGTTGCAACTTTGGGTTGACAACACAGCATTTTACTCTGCTTTCAGGTTTTTTTTTTTACATGCATGCATACATTTCAGTGTTATTTTTAAACTTCAGTAAGAAAAGCCCAACTGATTGCTTTTTCAACAGGTGTGTACTACAGAGCTGCCATTTTAAACCCATCTAGGTCTGAACTTTTCACTACTGTGAAAAAGTTACTTTTCACTACAACTCTGGAACAGGTAGTGTGCTAGTTGGAGGCTAACTGGAATATTTTAATGAAAAAAAAATATTATAGGCTGTGAAAAGCAAACACTGGTGATGTCTTCATGATGGCTTCACTCATAGGCTTGCTGAGATGTGTAAGAACAAGGACACATAGATAACACAGACAGAGTGGTTCTCTAGCAGCTGGTTTGGTCTTGGCCTCTCTGCAGAGTAACCTAACTAACCACTCTAATTCTAACCCCCCTGGCCCATCCTCCAAACTCACCTTGCAAGTAAGCCAAACCCTGGGGTAAGGTAGAGGGGTGGGGAGAAGGTGGAAGGGTAGTTGGGAGCCCCTCCTGAGGACTCTGATTTCTGGGAGGGGGATTGTGTTTCTGTATTCCCTTTAACTTGTCTGTCTGTAACTAGATTTCTGGCAGGGGGATTGTGTTTCTGTATTCCCTTTAACTTGTCTATGTCTGTAACTATTCCTGTCTGTTGTGTCTATCTCTGCTTGTACATTGTGCTGAGCTGTAAATAGAGATTCAGTTGTTAACTTTCAGCCAGCTGAGTCTAGTCTGAGTGATTTTATGGGGGGGGAGGCAGGGAACTCCCAAACCATCACAGGTAGCTGTCCAAAACAAAGAAAAATAAGTAATCAAGTAGGCTTAAGAGAAGATTTGTATAGCTTTTAAGGTCTTGTGACATAAGTTTTCCTCGTAATCCAAATTTAGCAGTAGTTCCTTGTTTGTTTCTGAAACAAACAGGAAGAAATTTTGAACTTCCCTGAAATAAGCCAAGTGTAGTTTGGACACAGAGGTAACATGTAGAGAAGAAAAGAAAACATCTGTATTTCCCTCCCATTCTCTTTCACCTGAAATAAATTCTTTGGCTGCAGTTTGTCTTCTTTTCTGGGAGCATTTACACAGTATCTAATACTATCCACCACCATGACTACCCCTGGGGCTTTTATGAGGGTGGGAACAATCAGTATAAGAATTACTAGGGACATCAAAGAGACAAAACACTTATTGAAGAGGGAAGAGGAAGAGAGTGTGAGGTAACGAGGGTCCTACTGTATTTACCTTATGTGCCAAGCATGTGGACAGCAATAAAAACCATGTAGGGAGCAATTTTGGTCAGAGAAAGAACACGGCAGCCTAATGGGAGGCCTTTGTTCTTCAAAAGGGTCTCCTTTTCCCCTTTTGTGCTTCACTTAATTCATGGCATCTGAGCTGCTCTTGAACTTGACAGACAGAGGGAGGGAGGGGGGAGAGATGGAGAAAGGGGGAGACAGAGACACAAA
Source organism: Semnornis frantzii (assembly GCA_013399775.1). Taxonomy (NCBI): domain Eukaryota; kingdom Metazoa; phylum Chordata; class Aves; order Piciformes; family Ramphastidae; genus Semnornis; species Semnornis frantzii. The sequence continues at coordinate 7,420 of VWYK01026724.1, read as the reverse complement.
GAAAGAAGAAAGAAAAAAGGACTTCAAAGAGTTTTCCTTTGAAAATTCAGTTGTGCTGTATGCATTGCTGAAGGTTTTAGATTCAAAAAAAGGGCAGAAAACATTTCATATAATTTCATTGTGGGGATAAAATTGTCCAATGCTCTTATTAAGAAAGCTGGAAAAGAGGAATAGAACAAAACAGTTTTTTAACAATAAATTTATCTGAGCTAAGGAATATAAATCAATTAGGATTACTCCCCTGGGTGGTTTTTATTTATTTTCATGTTATATCTTATTCTCAATGGATCCAAATATTTTTATCAAAATCTTATCTAAAACATCTGGCTTCCAATAGTCACCTGAAAGGCATACATTTTCCATGCAGCCCCACTAAGGTGCCCAGCCAAGCAGTTCCCACTTGGAAGGACAGCAGAACAGGAGCCCAGCACCGCCTGTGGCGACAGGTCTGGCACCCAGGCCCAACGCAAGGCTGCTCCAGGCAGATCCTTCAAAAACCACAACGCTCTGAAACAGTCTTCATCACTGCTTACAATGAGAATCAACACATATTGATTTTTCAAAATAGAAACTGGCTTGAACTTGGTTATCCAAAGGAAAAGAAGCACCAGGATGCCTCTGAGACAGGCTCCCACGTTCGGGTCCCTCTTCTCTGCGGTGCTTGGGCTTGCTCCAGCAGCTCGCTCACGGCAGTTAATATTGGCTCCAGTAATATATTTTGTTTTCCACTCTCTTTAAATATCCATGCCATGGGCAATATTCATATGAAATAATTCATAACTGCAGACTGCACTGTAACTCAAGCATCTTTTTTGTCCAGTGGACCACCTCCTCCCCTCAACACTGCAGTAATTGCTTACACATAATTTATATATTCCTTTGTGGGTTTTTATCTATGATGTATATACAGAATATGTTTGTCAATAGTGTCCATAAGAAAACAACAGATTGTGAAATGGAGGTCTGTATGTCAATATCACAACACATTAGTAATAATTGGTTTAATTTAATTCAGTGGAATATTTGTCATGTGTAAGTTGTCCCTTATTGACAATTAACCCATCTGCTTCCTGGTTTGTGTATTCTGACAATATAAGCATCTACATATAGGACACTATTTCCAGAGACCAGAAAGTAACATTAAAATTTAGCTGGGGCTCTGCAGCCTGGAGAAGAGAAGACTTCCAGGAGACCTTACAGTACCTTCCGATATCTGAAGGGGACTACAGGAAGGCTGGGGAGGGACTGTTGACAAGGTCTGGGAATGGCAGGACAAGGGGCAATGGGTTTGAACTGGCAGAGGGGAGATTTAGACTGGATGTGAGGAGGAAGTTGTTTGCAGTGAGGGTGCTGAGACACTGGCACAGGTTGCCCAGGGAGGTGTTCAAGGCCAGGCTGAACGAGGCCTTAATTGATCTGTTCTAGTGGGAGGTGCCCCCGGCTATGGCAGGGGTTGGAACTAGATGATCTTTGAGGCCCCTTCCAACCTTACCATTATATGATTCCAATTTTAATGTAACTTCCCTGCTTGGATAGTCAAGTAATAGAAGAGAGCATTACCTACTTTGGAGATACTTTCCTTCATCTGATCACAAAAGGTACTCAAAATTAACATGTTTTAAGTAGCTCCACTGCACATACACTTCTCTTCCTTCTTTGAATAGGACTACATAGTACATTCATTTTTAAGGTTATGATTTTACTAAGCCTGTACAAGGTTAATTTTATTTAGTGGTACAAAGGAACAATTAGGCTATGCAAATTATACCAAATGTGTGTTTATAAACTGACAAGCAAATAAGCCTCCAGCAGTTGTCCATGTAGCCCTGAACATAGCAGAGTTTAGCTGTCATTACACTTTATAAAGCAGTTTCTGACTCACATTGGTAGCATATTTATAAACTATTACACTAGACAGGAAACACTAAGAAATAAACTCTGTAGAAATGTTTCCTCATCACAACCTTATTTTCTCTGATTAAGAACAGTGTTCTCTGAAGTAATTCTGTTGAATTTGTGTGTGTTTTGCTTGTTTGTTTTGTTGTTGTTGTTTTAATTTGGAATAATTCCACTGAAGACATTTACAGAACCTGTGCCTATTAATGTTAGCTTTACAAACTAGACTGAATGTATTCCAGATTAGACACCAAGTATAAGCAACAAATGTAAGCAAAGAGCTTAGAGAGTAATTTAAGTAATTGCAGATAAAAATTCAATCTGTTTTGTGCACCAAAAGTGTCTTAGAGTATTAATTACATTTATAAAATACTTTGAATACTGACAGTGTTACAACCATACAAAGCAGACAGCTCTGGAATACTTCAAATGTACTATTTATAGAAAATGTAAAACATTTGAGACCACTACTAACATAATCCTTGGTAAAAGAAGTTGAATCCAAAGATCCTGTTGCTTTCTCTTGAAACTTGTTTGCCCCACACACTTGTTTATTGAAAGGAAGTCAACTTTGTCACCCAAAAATCTCACACATACCTGAAGAGAACTGGTCACAAGTGTTTGGTGACAATGGACAGCACTTAAGCTCCTACAGCTGGCAAAGCAAATATATTAATGACTAGAGAGAATTCTGGCTGTGAGAATCCTCACATATTTAGAAACAAAACCAAACCACATGCAAAAGTATTAAAATTACTTTTATTCTTCCTTCTGACCACCTTAAGAGTGTAGTTCTGTGAACACTGGTTTGTCTGCTAAGTTTTCATAGACTACATTTCACTAAAGCCTTTCTTATGTTTGGGACGTATTTAAGCATGGATTTATTTATGTTAACTCGATGCCAGTAACATAAAATCATCTTATTGTTCTCTTAGAGCAGTCCTAGGATCCTTCTCCTTCCCTGACTCAGTTTCATGGAACCTGCCAAAAAATTTCTAAATACATCTTGCTTTTCTATCAAATCAGTCAAAATCAATCCAACTGGAAACAGAGATGCAGCACCACTTAAGAAGCAAAAGTCTACAATTAATTCTTTGCTGCAACAAGAGATTCATTTTGTATAAAAGCTTTCTTCTGGCTAAAGCCTGAGTTCCAACAACCAGTTTCTGGTAATTCTCAGACAAAAGAAAGATGAAAACCTAGTTTTATGCAGCAAAACATTTCAAGTATATGGACAGAATACCAAATACTAGACATCCAGTGCCCATCGTGATGGAAATGACTGACAAAAGAGTCAAACCACTCCTTCAGTAAACTGATCCTGAATCATTTTTATCACATGCACATTGGAGGACAAGACATCAAGCACAGCTTCTCAAAAGACACTTCTGAAGTGCAGCTATCACTTAATATTTGGGGCAACAAGTAGGATGTCCAGTTATATATCAAACTCAGAATCAGTTATCAAGAAATATTTTATGAAGCAAACCAAATAAAATACACTGCATTAATCCAGCATACAGATTACAAAAGAGAAAGTCATTCATCATGACACTGACTAGAGGCAGCAGTTGTATTATTTTAAAGCTAAAAAGAAATCTCATCTGCTTATTTTGTTAGTGCAGCTCCCAGGCATATGCTCACTTAGCTTTCAGACAGGGAATATGTATATTGTATAAATAGCTTTCATACAGTCTTCCTTCTCCTGTAATGTGCACAGCAATCATCTGTCTGCTTAGTGACTTAAAGAATAAAAAGCCTCTATGTAGATTATGTGTTCTATCTTAAACTACTTCCCTTAATTGTGCATGTCCACTGGGAATACTTGAGCAAATGTCTTCAGAAATGTTGCAGTGTTACCAAAACCTGGTAATTGCTCAGATTTTATTTTACTTTAAGATACATCAGATTTCAGATCTATACTAGACCCACAGTATGAAGTGAAAAAAAAAAAAAGAGCAAAAATAACCCCTCCACATTCTCATTCTCTTTTTAGTGTTCTGATATTCTTTCCTAGTCGAATCACAGTACCAAAAGGATGATTGAGTATGAAGTCTAAGCTTCCTACTGATGCCTGCAGAAACCAGAAAATCAAAGCAGAACTGGAAGCAACTGGGCAACATACTTCTTCATTCCAAAGATACCTTATTAACATCAGATTGCTTCTTTAGAAAGAACCTCAAGCAAACCAGAAACAGCATTGTTCTAAACTGAAATAAATATGGGCTATTATGCAGTGTTCTTGACTTTCCATCCTCTCCTGGTGCCTGCACACTTGACCTTACCACTGCATTTGCCTAGCAAGTGGCAGCAAAAAAAAAAAATCAGTCTAAAAAAGAAGCCTGGTGGGCGGCAAGTAGCAGCACAAATAAAAGGAATACTGAACGGGCAAGGAAACATTAGATCCTCCGTGGCCAGCAGCAACCCACACTTGTGTCTGTTCAGGAAAGAAAAAGAAGGAAAAAAAAAAATCCACCACAGAACTAAGGGCATCATACTGGTGCCACACAGGTCAGCAAAACAGATGAGCTGCACAAAGATGATGTGAAGGGACAAGATTTCCCCAAAGATCAAATGCTCTCATTGCTTCCCTCTATCAAATTATTATGTGGTATTGGGGAATTTGGTTCCCTTAGCTGATGTGGAGGAAAACCAACTCTGAAAAGAGGGATAGATTTCCACTCAATCAGTAAATTAAACTGGCTGTATTTTAATTGCAAAATTAAACACTCAGAGAAAATGTATCAGAACTAACAGTCCAAAGCAACAGGATGTCCCTTCATCAGAAGCCAGAGATCTTATAAACTAACATTAAAATGGACTAGAAGTAGCATTTCTGCAGGACTCAAGAGCTGTTGTACCTATAGGAATCATAGTATAGGCAAAATCTATCAAAAAAAAAAAAAGGCTATGAAGAGAAATAAAAAAAAAAAGTATGTGTTCAGTAAATTCCAAAATCAAAACCCTCAGCTTGGTTAGTACAAGGTTCTGTAACATGACATTCTATCCCTCCTTACCTTCAGTACCCTAGGTATTTACATACATCCCACAGTCCAATAGTTCACCCAAGAGACAGCACAGATATTTTTTCCATCCACTCTCACTATGTTTTTATTAAGTGGTATGTTGTGTGGAGGCAGATTTTGGGAATGTGCTCTGCCCTTTTTTGCATTTGCACAGAAGTAGATTTACTTAGGTTTGCTCTATCTTGTGGGACTTAGCTAACCAGAAAGTCCATAGCTCTGCATGAGATTCTGCAGCAGTATTAAGGCAGTTCACAAGGCAATACAAAAAGAGCATGGTCAAACAAGTGGTCACTGGTTATTCACAGAATGTCAGGCATTGGAAGGGACCTTGAAAGTCCCAACCTCCCTGCCAGAGCAGGGTCACCTATGCCACATCACACAGGAACACATCCAGGTGGGGCTTGAGTATCTCTTCAGAAGGAAACTCCACGACCCCCCGGGGAGCCTCTTCCAGTGTTCCCTCACACTGACAGTCAAAAAAAAATTTCCTCATGTTTGCATGGAACTTCCTAGGCCTCCACTTCCACCAACTGTCCATTCTCCTGTCATTGGGCATCACCCAGCAGAGCCTGGCTCCAGCCTCTTGGCACTCACCCCGCACATACATAAAAACATGAATGAGGTCACCCCTCAGTCTCCTCCTCTCCAAACTAAAGAGGCCCATCTCCCTCAGGCTCTCCTTGTAAGGAAGATGTTCCATTCCCTTTAATCAGTTTTGTGGCTCTGCACTGGACTCCTTGAAGTAGTTCAACAAGGTCCTTCTTGAACTGAGGGGCCCAGAATTGGACACAATATTCCAGATGAGGCCTTGCCAGGGCAGAGTAGAAGGGGATGAGAACCTCTCTTGATATACTAACCACAGCCTTTCTAATACACCCCAGAATGGCATTGGCATTCTTGGCCACAAGAGCACAATGCTGGGTTATGGTCAACCTTCCATCCACTGGGACCCTCAGGTCCTTCTCCCCTTCACTGCCCTCCAACAGGTCAGTCCCCAAACTATACTGATACCTGGGGTTGTTCTTTCCCAGATGCAAGACTCTACACTTGCCCTTGTCAAACTTCATTAAATTTCTCCCTGCCCAATTCTCCAGCCTAAACCTCAGTGAATGGCAGCACAACATTCAGGTATGTCAGCCACTCTACCCAGTTCTGTGTCATTGTTCCCATCATTGCACCTTTTTCCATAAGACAAAAATGTCTCTTAAATAATGGCATTTTGCCTAAGCAGCTCAGCTTTTCTTAGAGGCATACAGGTATCCAAAGACAGACTTGTTACTGACACTTAAGGAAGCAGAAGTTGCTGTATCATTGCTAAGACAGTGACTCCTACCTTGGGCTTTGTGAGCTGTAGGCCCTCCCTCTGCAACCTTCTCTCACAACAGCTGCTGCTGTTTCAAAAGGAGAACCTATTGTTTGAGTGGTAGGAGACACTACCACTTACACAGATATAGGATTAGGTATCACTCCTGTGTCTCAAATAATGTAAGGCTTGGTCTACAGAGAGTACAAATTGTCAAGCAGTCTCAGAGCCTGATGAGGGGTTTACCCAAGTTTCCAAAGTCTGATAAGGTAGAACACCAAGAAACCTTGTCCTTAGCCCAAACAGTCAAAACAAGCTTATGAAAAGGGTAGTGTTGAGACCTTGGTTTCAGTGTAATCCACAAGCTTCAATGAAATGGTGCTATAAAAACTATTGGTTTACCAGATCTTGATTATAATTTATTTTTTTTTTTGTACTGGAAGAACACCCTCTCCTGATAACTCCTTTAAAAATTGTTCAGGCAGAAGAGTCCACAACTTGTCTTGGCCCACAGAACTTCTGTGGCAACTAAAAACACCCTTCATGCTCAGTTTGAGAAGATGGGAGATTCAGGGGAAACTACAGTAATTTCCCTCATGACAAGGCTTTGTGTACTGATGGGTACTTCAAGACAACTCATTCGCTCTCAGTTTATTCAGTCTTACTTTACTATACTCAAATAGCAATAGCAAACACTTGACATCACCTGGATTTTAGTGGCAACTGATAAAGATACCACAAACATACAATTATTGCTTCATAAAAGCAGCAACTCATACTAGGCAGTTTACAAATGCCACCTAGAAAGAAAATTCCTTATAGCCTACTAGCAGGAGGTGTCCCTGCCTATGGCAGGGGGTTGGAACTAGATGATCTTTGAGGTCCCTTCCAACCTTACCATTCTATGATTCTGACAATGCTTACTTTTTGCAATGCAATACTGGCAACACCTCACTTAGCTCTCCCCATGTATTAGCAACTAATAGGAGTTGATAACAAAGGATGCTCTTAAGAGTATTCACTATTCATTAGGTCAGAGAAGCACACTAATAGTTTTTTGATCTGTACGGCATTTCTTCTTCAGCAATCGCAGCCAAAAGCCTTCTTGGTAGCTACAGTTTTCTATTCTTATCAATTCTGAAGAATTCAAAACAAAAAGGCTGCTGTAAACAGTGCTGGCGAGCTACGCGCGCGC
>VWYK01026715.1:0-13233 GCA_013399775.1 Semnornis frantzii | reverse complement strand
GGCGGCTGCTGCCGCCGCAGCCTCAGCTCCGCTCCCGGCCGCCGCCGCCATTTTGAACCGAATTTCAAACGACAACGGTGAAAAGCGGCTGCGACATCCACCGCCGGGCTAGAAGGGAGCGAGGCGGCAGCCGCAGCCAATCCCCCCCCCGCCAGCCAGTGACGCACAGGGGCGGGGCCCTGAGCCCAGAGGCCTTCGTGTCCTCAGCGCGGCTGCCCGCGGCACCCAATGAGCGGGGGTGGCAGCAGCGGTAGGCCCTGACAGGAGCCGGAGGGGGTAGGAGGTAGGCTGATCCCGCCCCGCCCCTTACCAGTGGCCGCCGTCTCCTGCTGGGGCAGGCATGTGAAAACGGTGGCTCTGCTCTCCCCGTGGGGGGCTGGCGTCCAGGCCGATTCTAGCTGCAAAGCTGGGTGGCGGCAGCGGGGAGCCCGGTGCCACTCCAGCTGTCGAGAGCCGCGATGCGGTAGGCGAGGAGTGAGCGGTGGGTGACTGTGGAGGATTTCGTTTCCTGGCGCGGTATCCAGAACGGAAGTGGTTGCCGGTGACGAGAGGCTCGCAAAGGCTTGTTCACGCTGTTGACCTTTCTGCCAGGAGATACGGTGCCCAAGTGGGCCCAGCTTGTCCGAACACAGCATGCCGAACATCCCCGTACAAAGAGACTCTGCCCTTAGCTGCATGAGGGTTTGGGGAGACGCCCGAGAAAGGTATCAATAGACATTTCAGGACAAGCCCTCGATGGGGAATGGGGTTTCTCACTAGGAAAACGAATCCTTTAAAATTCTGTAGTATTTTGTATGCTTGCCTATAAACAATTGTCTATAGGCAAGCACAGCTTTTTTTATGTAATATGGAGGGGGAAAAAAAACAACTGTAGGAAAGAGCAAACAAACTATACCCTGTTTGCTTGTTCAACTGCCTTTGCTAGAGCCAGTGTTGATATACTGTATCTCAGAAACAGTTCCTTAACGAACACACATCACTCCAGTGAAACTCAGGCTTTAGCGCAAATGCACACTTTTTGTACACATGCCCATATGGGTTGTATTGTTGCAACAGTGAAAATACCAAACTATTGGAATAATTCACCAGTGATGAAAAAAAAATTACTATTGCTTCATAAATCATATTTTTACCTGCTTCTATTCATAATTTTGCCAGCATGCACTTTATATGGTAACTCTAGTAATGCAGCAATTGACCATACAAACACTCAATAGCAGATTTAGAAGCTAGTTTATCATTGTCTAAATTAAAGAGCCCTTTGAGTTCTTAAGAAACCCATAGCTTAGCTCTTGTCAAATACAAAGTACAGTGTAAATCTTGCCTTAGTATTTTTACTAAAAAAGAGACAGTATCACACACACATGAAAATAAGGATTTGGAGCACTTTAGAAAAAAGGACCTCAGATTACGTCTCTTAGCAGCCTCCTTTACAATATCAAGTGTATCTACTCCATCCTTGGCAGATGTTTGCTTAAATTCTCTTTCTTGGTAACTTCTTACAACACTTTGCTATTACTGCTAGGGAGCATTCTCCATCTGCTAGAGCAGTGTAACATGTTTTTTATAGTGTCTGTGGAACCTCCTGCTTCTGAATATTTTCAATGGCTGGATGGATAAGGGCAGAGTCTGTTCTGCACACACCTGAACCTGCCTCAGTGCAAGAAATTGCACTAAGCCTCTAATTATATTTCCCCAGATCATAAAGCACTGAATTATGATTCTGTGCAGCTCCTTCATTTAGAAGAGTTAATGTGTCCATTTGAATATCTGTGGAAAGCCTACTAAATTAAAATCACTTTCAGTCCAATTTTGCTATTAGGCTTCAATGTTTGGTCCAATATAAAATAAAATTAATAATTTTTTAAATCAGAATAGAGTCAGAATACAGGGTAACAACCAAAAAAACACCCCAAACAACCAAACCAACCAAAAGAAAAAACCCATTCCTTTTAACAAAACTAACCTGCATATCCATGAATTGACCTATGACTAGTAAGAAAAGCAGTGCAGAAAAAGAAAGAACTGTTCTGCTGTTTGCATTTCAAGACACTGTAGGAAATACAAAACCATCCAACCAAAACCACTAAGATGTTATGAAAATACTTATTAATTCTTTATCATATTCTTATGCCATTAAATAAGTACATAACATTTTGGGAGAAATCAAAGGTATTATAAAAGTATGTGCGATGAAACAAAGAGATTAATGTAAACAAATGAATTATTAAGTTATTTTAATGACAGTTGCAGGTAAGCAAAATACAACATATATGTAAAATCAAGATTTAGTAATTAGAAGACCCTTTTTTCTGTACTTTTAACTATGGGACTATGAGAATTATTATTCAGTAATAATACAAGATGTAAAATGTCCTCAATTTAAACATAAAATTGCAAGAAAAAACTAACTCTGCTAAAGTTAAGGAATAATGTTAAATAATGTGCCATGGGCTTTCAGGCGAGCCGAAGAGGACTACACATCAACATGATGTAGGTCCAACTCCAACTTTATTCAGCAAGCGCTACTCTTATATAGTGGTTAAAATTCCGTATACGTGGACACGCGCTGAGCATACATTTTCAGATTGGCTACTCTATCTTGCACATGCGCCCTAGGTTAAGCGTTAATTAGTTGGCACTAGCCTACATGATTACATACTTTCCCATGATAACAGTGCTTCTGCACCTGCATTTCCCACAGCATCACCACAGTCTTATCAGCTTCAGCTAGTTTAGAAATCACAGAAAGCCCAAGGTTAAACCCGTAACTTTTGCTCACACTTCCCGATACTCATTTAGAATAGCTAGAGCCCCAACAATAATGTGATGAAATAGTTTCAGTAGAAAGAGAACTGATAGATAAGCTGGATACTCAGTATTTTCTTGGTAGCAGAATCCCAGTCTTTCCCAAACTCAAGTAGACAGCAGATAGATGGAAATCACCTCTCAACTCTTCTTACCCACTCTATTGCTTTCTTGATCAATTCGAAAGTCCAATGAACACCACTCTGTGTAAAAAAAGAAGTTTTATTATAATATTATCTTGCAAATCCACCAAAGGAGCAAGAATAAACTTTTATACATAATTATTTGAAAAATAACATTTTCTGGAGTAAAATGATCCAGCCTGTGTAAAGTATCAGTGATGCAGAAGACTTCAGCATCTGAGCTGCCCTGTCTTTCTAGAATCTTCCACTTTGGAAGTCTGCAGACTCGTAATCATTACTTGCATTCATCTGCACTATTCCAATCACCACAGTGAAGCACTATGAAATCACAAAAGCAAACCTGACTTCTTGTTTGTAGATTCTAACATACACAGAAGTTAGAATTGCTTTAATTCAGCAGTCAACGCAGTTTTATTTGTATTCCTAACTAGAGAAACCAAAATTATACAACCAATTTTTCCTTCTGTCAAGGAGTTTCAAGAGAGGTAAAAAGATTTCCAGGGCTCTCCTGTCTGTTTCTTTTTCTTTTTCCTACATGCCCTGTAAATTGTGAAGTTTGTAAAGCTTCCAGATTTGGCACAAGGAATCTGTTGGTGACTGAGGCAATCCAGATTCACTGGAGGCCCATATTCATACTTCTTTTCAGACCTTTGTCTTTGATCTATGTCAAAAAACTTGGTTGATAATGTTTCACTTCACCCACATAAAAGGAGAAAGTCTAGACCCTGTATTAAAAATACATTAGAGCACTGAGGCATACAAGAGAGGTCCAGGGTTCAGAATGAGCCAGCATCAGTCCTCAAAGCTAAAGGCTAAAAATTATTCTGTGAAGAATCATCTGCTCAAATAATTTAAAAAATCTCATCCAGAATATTTTATGGTGTATCCTTGTGAAGAACACCAAGCCATGAATACAGTCCTCAAAAAAAGGTACAGACTAGTAGGCACCAGTTACATGAAGGATTTTTTTTTCTTAATTTGTAAAATAAATTATATTAAATGCTGGTAAAGGTTGCCCTTTAAAAAAGGGTAGATTAGATTAGATTGGTGACTCTATCATTAGAGATACTTAGATACTTAAAACTCAGCTGAGCAAGAGCTTGAACAACTGCTCGAACATCTGAGTTGACTCTGCTTTAAGGAAGAGATGACATCCAGAGGTCATATACAACCTGAATTATTCAGTGATTCTACTATGTATAAAATATATTTTACTACTTTTTATAATACTCAGGTTTTGTATCATATTATCAAAGTATTCCTTCCTCCATCCATCCTTTAAAAGAAACCAGGTGCCATTGATATGATGACCTTCCATTTCCTTTTCTGCAGCCATATACTATAGCATAATCATTGACTCTCCAGAATGAAATTAATCATGTGTATGTTGGGAAGATTTAGATTACTATATTACATTAAATTATAAGATTTTGTTTAAAAGCACACTTTGAATTACTTGAATCATCCACTTTCACCAGTTTTGAAAACTGTACCTTTCAATTCCTTTCTGCAGCATAGGGACTGTGGCACAAGAAAAGTAGTGATCAGCTGCAACATTTTTTCTGCTTCGGCTTAAGGAAGAAAAAAAGGGAAAGAGAAAGGTTAATACAAAGCTCTTTAAAAAGCAACAGAAGCTTAGATTCATAGAACTACTTTTGTTGGATGCATACACTACTGAAGAAAGTTTCTCTGGAATGGTGATTTGATCATGTATGAGCTGGAACAAGACTTGAAAATAAAGCATAGCCTTTCACTGACCAAAAAGCTATTGGCACATGTTTGGTTATCCATCTCTAGGAATAAAAAATGTTTCCACTCAGTTTCCCAGAATTTCCTTCATTTCGAGATTGAACTGCCTTTTATTTATTTTTCCCCCCAATTAACTAAACACTGGCACTTCCACTAAACCACTATTTAACAAATGGATTAAGTTTTCAGAGACGAGTTACGGAAAAGGACTATAAATATCATGTTCTGCATGTGCTACAAAGTCTGTGATCCTTGCCTTGAAATAAACACCTTCCAGAAGCACAGGATTTCCCAATGTGCCCTGAAAACAAGTTGCTACAGTATTTGAAAGATTTGCATTTGGTAGTGCATACCCTAGACAAAGAGTTTATATAGAGTACAAAGATATTTTATGAAATATCTCATTTGGGAAGGCTGATTGAAACTAACCCCGTATCAATGGTCCATGCCTATTCATGCAATTCAGCACACAGAAGTAATACCCAGTTTCTGTTATGAGTACTTTAGTTGCATTGCTGAGCTGCAGGCTGTCTGTCTGTCTAAGGGATCATGAACTGATGATAGTTCTTTAAGGTCTTCCAAGGTGTTTGTTCAGAACCTTGCATTTAAATTATTTAAAGACCATCTGATGATTTATGAAAAATTGCTTTCTTTCCTTCTCTTGAAACACACTGTGTCAGGAGGAGTTGCTGGTAATTATGGCTATAGGAAATCTGCTAAGCAGATGCTACAGACACGTCACATGGTAATCACTAATTTGGTAACATCCACAAATAACATAATAAAAACTAATTTGTATTTTTATCTGAAAAGTAATTAGGAACATCTGGGAACAAGTCAGCATACAAACAGAAAACATTTCTTACTCTTGTGCTGTAAATGATATTGAGACTCTGGGTCATCATTATCTTGCACCAGTTCCACCCCAAGTGGTTCCATTTGATATTCAGCAGAGCAAAACTTAACAACACTTCTAATTTTAACCTGACAGCAACCCCAAGCAGTGCTAGAGGATGGTGACAGAGTGGCTGGAGAGCAGCCAGGCAGAAAGGAACCTGGGGATACTGGTAGACAGTAGGATGAACATGAGCCAGCAGTGTGCCCAGGTGGCCTGGAAAGCCAATGGCATCCTGGCCTGTATCAGGAACAGTGTGGCCAGCAGGACAAGAGAGGTTATTCTTCCCTTGTACTCAGCACTGGTCAGGCCACACCTTGAGTACTGTGTCCAGTTCTGGGCCCCTCAATTCAAGAGAGATGTTGAGGTACTGGAACATGTCCAGAGAAGGGCAATGAAGCTGGTGAGGCGCCTGGAGCACAGCCCTGTGAGGAGAGGCTGAGTGGTGAGATGGGATTGTTTAGCCTGGAAAAGAGGAGGCTCAGGGCTGACCTCACTGCTGTCTACAACTACCTGAAAGGAGGTTGTAACCAGGTGGGGGCTGGTCTCTTCTCCCAGGCGACCAGCAACAGACCGAGGGGACACGGTCTCAAGTTGTGCCAGGGGAGGTATAGGCTGGATATTAGGAGGAAGTTCTTCAGAAAGTGATTGGCATTGGAATGGGCTGCCCAGGGAGGTGGTGGAGTCACCATCCCTGGACATGTTCAAGATTAGATTGGATGAGGCACTTAGTGCCACGGTCTAGTTGATTGAATAGGGCTGGGTGATAGATTGGACTGGATGATCTTGGAGGTCTCTTCCAACCTGGTTGATTCTATGATTTTATAGCCAACAAAATAATGATCCTGCTAGAAACATAGAAAGGTGTTTTACAATAAAAATAAAGCTGTAGATTGTATCTAAAAAATGCAAACTGTTTAAGAGGTGAACCTAAATGACACAGCATTTTGGAAAAAGAATCTGACAACTTTTAATTTGCTTGATATCTCTGTATCACTACAACCTGTATCTCTTCTTGCTTTGCATTCACCACACTCTTTGTATTTCTTCTTCTCTATAAGGCAGTATTATTCCTCAAAATATCTAAGAATTTTAAAAAAGTAAAAAAAATTGGTGAATATCTAGACAGCAACTGTATCTGTTGGTGTGCCACTAGTTGTCGTCCCTACCTTGAAGTAGCAACCTATAAGGACAGAGATTTTTATCTGCTAGACTCATTTACAAAACAATGGACAAGATTATTAAACTGAAAGCTACTGCAAAACTGCAGAAAGCACAACCAGTAAATACTGAAAATGGATCATTTAATTCTACACTGAAATAAGTCTTTAAATTTCGTTAAGGCTATATTCACAAAATATTTTCTTGCAGCTAGGATATGAATATAATAATTAAAAGTTGCATATTATTCTGCCCCCTATGGGGCTACTTGCAAAGTACCTCAAGCGGAGATGAGAGACAGTGAAATAAATTCTCTGAAATATAAGATGAATCGAATTAGTGTTCCTTAACGTCTTGTTGATTCATATCACCAGCTTTAATGCACTGATGAAATAACACAAAGTAAAAGAGAATTAATTTCTTACTAAATTTCTAAAGGCATTAGTTTATCTCAAAACACATAAAGCAGAGTAGTAAGTCCTATTTATAAAGTGCAACCTACAGAGGAAATAGAAGTAATGACTAATTCCAGGCAGTTTGTCCAAACAGATAGGATACAGATTTGCTTAAATCTGGATATTCCTTCTCCATTGGAAAATTTTCACAGAATACTCAGTATTATTTTGCCTTAAGTCAGGGGAAAAAAGGCAAAATGCTCTTTAATTCACACGAACCACAGGTAACATCTAGTAAAATGCTGACATTAGAGGCTGCATAACAATGTCTTACTGCAGTTCTATTTTGATCCAAGTGTGATCTATGTCTCACAAACGCCTTCGGGAAAAATTGGAGAGTTAATTTAATCTACCTTAACAATAACCCACTCCTTAATGACTGTGTTTCCAAAATCCAGATTTTTTTTTTCCTTTCAATACAAATGCTCTTTCTCTTGCAAATTACTGAGTGGGAAGACATCAGTTTTATCATATTCTTACAGATCAGTGCATTGAGATACAGATTCTTACAGGACTTTTGCAAAAGCTAGCAACATTATTTATCAAATTTCACCATCTTGAAATATGCTAGAAATCTTAATATCCAAACAATTGCACCTTCTAAAAGCCATTTACCACAAACACCGTTTCCTTATGTCTTTGCTGATTTATGCAATGCACTTGCCACTGTCTTTGAGTACAGGTATACAACATGTATACAATATGTACTTACCAGAACCTACATAAATGTGTATTATTTCCACATTGAAAAGTGAAAGGAGGTGATGGGTGATAGCCAACAAAACTTCACTAAGAATAAAGTAGTTAAAAAATGCCAAGTGCAAGGTCCTACGTCTGTATCAGGGCAATCCCAAGCACAAGTACAGGCTGAGCGAGGAGTGGCTCAAGAGTGGTCTTGTGGAAAAGGTCTTGGGGGTGTCAGTTGACAAAAAAAATGAACACTAGCTGGCAATGTGCAGCCCAGAAGGCCAGCCCTGTTCTGGGCACTAAGAGAGCACTGTGACTTTATTAGCTCAAAACAATGCGTGTAGCAGGGCAGGGCTGATAGCCACTAATTACTCTATTGTCTCAAACAAGGTGTGACCTTACCTGTTCTGAAGAGACAGTATAGCATGACCTCCTCCACTGCCCAGGGTTGGCTCAGGATACCTGGTCATGATAGCTGCTTCAAATGAAGTGTGACCAGCAGGACAAGGGAGGTGATTCTGCCCTTTTTCTCTTGTGAGATTCTGGAGAACTGGATCCAGTTCTGGTGCCTCCAGCATAAGAATTACATTGAACTGCTGGAATAGGTCCAGAGGAGGGCCATGAGGATGATTAGAGGGCTGGAGCATCTCCCCTATGGGGACAAGCTATCAGAGTTGGAGCTGTTCAGCCTGGAGAAAGGGAAGGTCTAGAGAGAGACCTTATCGCTGCTTTCCAGTACCTGAAAGGGCCAACCTGGCCTTGAACACCTCCAGGCAGGGAGCAGCCACAACCTCCCTGGGCAACCTGTTCCAGTGTCTCACCACCCTCACTGCAAAGAACTTCCTCCTAACATCCAGTCTAAATCTCCCCTCTGCTNCCTCCTCTGGACCCACTCCAACAGTTCCATGTCCTTCCTGTGCTGGGGGCTCCAGAACTGCACACATGACTCCAGATGGGGTCTGACAAGAACAGAGTAAAGGGGCAGAATCCCCTCCCTTGCCCTGCTGCTCCTCCCCACGCTGCTCTTGATGCCGCCCAGGACTCGGTTGCTGTCTGGGCTGCATGCACACACTGCAGGCTCATGTTGAGCTTTTCATCACCCCAGAACCCCAGGTCCTTTTCCTCAAGGCTGCTCTCCAGCCATTCAACACCCAGCCTGGAGTTGTGCTTGGGATTGTGCCTACCCAGGTGCAGGACCTTACAGTTGGCCTTGTGATGCTCTGCTACTCACTGGAGTTGAGGGGAAACCGCAGTTTCGCTCGGTAATGCGTATAGCACGAAATGTCACAAAGCCAGAGGATGCTTTTCGCCCGTTTCTCCTTCCGCTCCTCCCTTAGCACAGCTATTTAAAGATAAAGCGCTCTACGCAGCCGCAAAAAAAGCGCGCTAACAGCCCGAAGGCCCAGTCCGGAAGGCTTGTGGACAGCTCACTAGACAGAAATCCCCTCACACACCGCGGCGGCGAGCGGCAGAGGAACGCGGAACGGTCAGGGTCTTCCGCCTCTACGGGAGCAGCATTGCTGGACAGAAATCCCGCTCCCCACAGGGCCTCCGGGAACTCGGGAGACGCCTTCATCTACGATCCGCCCTCAAGAGCGCCCGCGTAGAAGTGATCTCCACCGCCTCTTCCCGCTCCGACAGCCGCGGAGAGTAGTGCACTGTAGCCACCCATCAACGGCCTTTTCACCGCTGAGTCTCTTGGGAGCTGTAGTTCAAGCGCCTGAGAGCCGCCTCGCAGCTAGGCGGGGCCCGCGGCGGCTCGGAACTACAACTGCCAGCATGCTCGGCGGTGGGGCGGAGCTTAGGTTGTGGCTCAGGTAGGCTGTGCGATGGCGGCAGGTTTGTAATAGAAGGAGGGGAGTGGCGGCTGGAGTGGAGTGTTGCTGTGGCAGCAGCCTGCGGAGCGGTGCTGGTGTTGCCGCCGCTTCTGGCGCCTGTGGCGGGCGGCGAGTCGGGGCTGTCGCGGTGCGCGTGTTTCGGGGCTAGCGGCGAGCCCGAGGTGTCCTGTTGTGAGGGTGTTGCGGTGCGGGGGGCCAGGGCAGTGTCCGTGGGGGAAGGAAAACGCCGGGCCTGGCCCCTCGGCTCAACCGAGGAGCGTGGACATACTCGTCCCCCCATCGGTGACCCTTAAGGGGGATCTTTTCGTCCCTCTTTGCCTTCCCGGGACGGGTCAGCTTCAGCCCTGACGACTCTTTCTGTTGGTGCGAAGGTGCTGCTGCCGGTACCCTTTGGGAGAATCTTTAAACGGGCAGACTGCCTCCTAAGGGTCTCCAAAAAGTGACAGAAGAAACCGCCCATCAGCCCTCTAAGCCTGAATTTGCCTGTGCAGGAATCTACTTGGATGGGAAACTTCCAGTGGCGTCTCAAAGCAGAAAGCAGTTGAAAAAACGTTTTCCTAGGGGAATTTTGCTGTTTTTCCTCGTCGCAGTCTCAAGCTTTGGTTGATCATATAAGCCTTTTTATAGAGGAAAAATTAAGAGGCAGCTGGCATGAACAAATCTCTTGGGAACGAGGAAGCTTGAAAGAGTTCTTTCCTGATCGGCAAGACCGTTGAGCCTGGGCTTCTGTGGTTGTCTGTTCTTTGTCTCTTGTCCCCTTCTTTCCTCTATATTCCCTGCGGCACACCTTATGCACAAACAGAGTTAATTGCCCTGGGATTAATTACGGATATCAAGCCTGAGTGGTCGGGCTCTGGCAGCCGCATCGTCGTGGCAGCAGTTCTGTCTCTTTTTTCTTTCTAAGTGAGGAAATATTTTGGGTCTTCTACCTACCTGGATTCATCCATATCTTATGACACTTGTAGGAATTTGGTTATCACTGCAGCTTTTTTTTTTTTTTTTTTCCCCGATTTATAGAGTAAAAAAAAAAAAAACCTTTTGGGAGGAAGAAGCTATCAGG
This sequence comes from Semnornis frantzii, assembly GCA_013399775.1. Lineage (NCBI taxonomy): Eukaryota > Metazoa > Chordata > Aves > Piciformes > Ramphastidae > Semnornis > Semnornis frantzii. Next base: position 2,437 of record VWYK01026715.1, on the reverse strand, counting down.
CAGCATGATTGTAGAGTTTCCATGAGAAACTAAAGAAAACACAAAAATGTTTCATTGATAAATATGGAGTAAAATGTTTGTATTTAGATAAACATATTTGAAACATTGCATTAATATGAAGGTCTTATGCAGGAAGTCTTTCAACTACTCAAATCACCTCTTCAGTTGTAGGTGCTTAAAAAAAATCTTAATCTCTCTGTACTACGGGAGAGAGAATATTATACATAGCTTTATAGTATTTGAGATAATATTAACTGCGCCCACATGGTAAGATTTAAAGTTGGATTATGGTGATTTCCTGCACAGGAAGTAGTACTCATTTTCCAAATTGTATTGCCAAGTGAAAAGTAGATTGAGAATTATTTTTATAAATGCAGAGTTTGTTATTTTAAAAATAGCTTTCTTTTACTGGGCATCTGTTTTCTTCCTTTGTTTAATTTATAGGTGCTGAAAGTTGGTAACCATCTATACTGAATACCTGGAACTTTGGAAGTTCTACTATCCTAACACTACATAATGTAATGCTATGTTAATGCTACAGCAGCAATTAAAGCGGAATACAATTTACATGATGCCAACTGTTGAAGATCCAAGTAGTGACCAAAACTTCATCCTACATTGGATGTCCAATAGTTCCCGTGCTGGAGTCTTATTAGATCCCAGTTTTACTTGTCTGAAAACCAACAAAGAAAATTTGCTATCTGGACCTGAAAACATGACAGCTTTCCCTGTCGAAGTGTTGGATCTTTCAGACAGCTGTTCTATAAGCGATGATTCCTTGTGTGAAGAGTCTGGCAGCTCTCCTACATTTCCAGCAGCTGCAGCTGTTGGCATGGAAACCTCTAAACCAAACTTTGTTCACGGTGAAGTGGATGGTCAGAATAAATCTGATTACAGTGATCCACTCTTACAAAAGCTTGAACAGGTAAAAGTCCTAGAATTCCTTGATGTACATCCATTAAGATGTGTTTTGTTTCTGCATATTATTTGTCTTACCTGGAAGTAAGCAGACTCTTCGCAAAGTATCTCTAGAGCACAGCAAGCTTAAAAGAGAAAGTCTTAAGTCACAGTTATGTATACAAAAGTCTTCCTTATGATTTGCAGATATTAACTTTTGTTGTTTCCAGCTGGCACAGATTCCTGTTGGCACATATTCCTGTTTAGAGTAAAATTGCATTCAGTGGTAGTGTACCTGCTCTCAAAATCTTTTTACCTGGAAAGCTGCATACGGTTTTACAATGTTCCACTGTTTCTTCACTGGCAGCTGTGGAAATGGGGTGCTGGTCATTACAGTGGTAATACTTCACCATGGTTATTCACAATATGATGAAGTTGCATTGTCTTGTATCTATAGCAGCATTGTCTGTTAGTTCTGAAAGTAAGTACGTACATCCATGTTCCTAGTTCTGTTTAGCTGAAGAGATATGACAGAATTGTCAGGGCTGGAAGGGACCTCAAGGATCACCTAGTTCCAGCTCCCCCTGCCATGGGCAAGGATACCTCACACTAGACCAGGTTGCTCAGAGCCCCATCCAGCCTGGCCTTAACGACCTCCAGGGATGAGGATGTTAGTGTTGAATGTGAAGCATCCAAGACATTGGGACAAAAAGGGCTGGAATTACAATGGTTTGGTGTTACTTACTGTTTTTTAATAGTCCAAACATGTCAGTTAAATCCATTGTAACCTATACATCTGCTCAAGTTCTTCCCCATACCACCTGTGTGTGTCTAGAGTAGAATTCTACAAATTACCTGGCACTCTAAAAGTTTTCTCCTGTATTTTACATAGTAGGAAAATATTCATCCATTTAGTATTGTCAGCAGTATCAGACAGTAGCTAAATGTGAGATACTAGCTGGTTTAATGGTATTTTAAGAGGAATTATGAAGTCTTCTGTCTTAGAAACCTATTGACATCTAACATATCTGATGTTTATACTGGTCAGTGTAGTTTTGGGTGTATGAGTGATTTGGTTTACTTTTAGTTTGATCTGTGGGTGTTATCAGAAGTATGATTAATAAATTAGGTGTAGGGGTTGGAGATGACACTCAGATCTGGATCTTGATTGTCAGGTCACAGCTTCTGCTTTCACAGTACTTTACTCCTGTTTTCAATGGAATGTTAAGGGACTATGAGAGAAATTCAGGGGAGGTTTTTCTGGCCTGTTGGATGACAGATGTGGTCCAGTTATCTGTGGAAGGGTTTCATCAGGCCTCTTGCTTTTTGTTCAGAGGAGCTGGAACTAGCATATATATATATATATATATATGTTGTAGATAGATGGATATGGAGGTCCACCAGCCATTGCTGCGATTTGGTACAGCACAGAATGCCCTGCCTTCATATGGACCTCAAGGCTAGTTTTCAAACATGGCCAGGGACTCCTGTTACACAAGAAAATGACTGGATTGATGAATGTAATAATTTTTTTTTTTTT
>VWYK01026696.1:3643-14493 GCA_013399775.1 Semnornis frantzii | reverse complement strand
AATGTTGTAAGAACAGTTCAGCAAAGAACATTCAACCCTTGGAGAAGGGCAGCTATAAGTTGAGATGACTGAGGTGTTAGTCATTATTTAGATGCTTTAAGTAAGCATAATACGAATGAGGCTTTTTTAAGTGATGAATACTGTGTGCATCAGAACATTCAGGTCCTTTTGACTATTTAATTTGTCATATCTAAAACTAATCCATCTAAATCCTGTAGCACATGAATGCCCAGTCAATACCAAGTGTGCATCAGTCACAGCAGCAAAAAACGTGGCATTTTGAAGGGAGTCTTGTCTTAATTTGGGGTAAATCAATGATTAGCATAACAACATGTACTATGTTGATTGCTTTATAGAGTTGGATATTGCAAAATTATATATAATTCATGGGGAAATGGAAGAATGAGAAGAGCTGTAATAAAGGAGTGGTTCCAAAGAATAAATCAGAGCAAAATGAAGCATCTTGAATGTTGAACAAGCTTTGAAAAATACCTAATAATGGAATAAAGCTTTAAATATTAAGTATTTTTCTGTTCTGTCACCATGGTCAGAGCCTGTGCTCTGCTCACTTGGCCAACTGTCCCATAGTGATCAGATATTTCCTTAGACATATGTTTTTTATTACACTTTTAAAGAAGGACAAATCATTTGCATGGGGCAAATTTTAATTTAGCCTATGTGCCAAAACTTTTGTCATTCAGTTTTTCAACATACCTGCCCTTTCCAACAGGAAAGTTCTGAATGTCAGACAGAACTTGAGCACAATGTAATTAAACATTTGCCTCTTAGTTTTGATCTGAGGTGTGACTGCTGGTGTTAGAAGGCAGTATTATTAACTTAATTAGGTTTATTGTTAATAAATAACTTTCATTTAATTTTGATGTTGACTTTTGAGTATAATAGAAGGCTTCAATTTTAATGTGCAGCAACAATGAAATCTAGTTTGGTTCACTTTTTCTTGTTTGAAACTGTTCTAATTTAATCTACATTATTAACAGAATTAAGAGAGGTGAAAGAAATAATGGGAAACAGAATGTTAATCAGTTGCCAAGTATGTTTTTTGTGTATGCTGGTCAGTCTGCTAATTCAGCCTACAAAATGGGTTTGTGTGTATTTGCTCATTCTTCTCTCTTTCAGTAGTAGGTCGTGTTGGCTTTTTTTAGTTCTTTTTTTAAATGCATGTATGTTGTTTTGATCACCTGACAAAATCAGGCTCTCTGATCTCTCCTGCATCCCAGGGTGAACAAAGTGGTTGTGATACTCTGAATCTCTGTAGAAAATACTCCTGTGGATTGAAGGCTGGGCAGTACAAGCAAAAAGCAGAATCATAGAATCTGTCAGGTTTGGGATCTTCAAGATCATGTAGTTGCAAGTCCCTTGCTGTGGGCAGGAAAATCTGCTAGACCAGGTTGCTCAAGGCCCCATACAACTTGGCTTTGAACACTTCCAGGCTTGGAGCCTCCACAAGTTCTCTGGGCAGCCTGTTCCAGTGCCTTACTACCAGAACAAGTGGGTGCAGTATGTGGATGTTCAACCTTTAAATGATTATTGTGAGCTTTCGCATTCAAGTATCCAATAATTTTTAATAATGTGGCAAATTTCATCATATTTTATTTATTTCCATATGCAACAGTGGCATAAATTTGAGACTATAGTAAGTGTGAATTTGTTTACTACACAAAAGTGGGTGTTATTTTTCTGAAGTATTCAGATACGGTGATTTCTCCTCATAAATTATTTCTGAGCTGCAGTTGCTGTGCAGTCTGCCTAACATTCAGTCAAAACTCACAGCACACTTGAGTTGTTGGAGCTACTCTAACTTAAAATACATATCTTCTTTATAGCTCATTGTGTCAGATGTTGGGTTGTATGTTTTTGCAGTATTTAAAATTTCCCATTGCATTGAAAGCTTCAGGTGATTTCACACTTCTGGCTGAAAGCTGATTGTTTGTGCTTTATATCTATTCATTCTGTACTTGGCATCAATTGAATATCATAGAGTTAAATCTCTCTCACTTGGCATGTTAAGGGGGCATTGTTTGGAACATTTCAAATACATCAAATGCCACTCTTAAAGTAAAAAAATTAAGCACGTCAGATCTACTAAATCAGATTTGATATACTTGTCACATCTCTTATCTGTTATTTGTCTAATTTTAAAAATCCAATAAAAAACATGTGATGGCAACAACCTGATGAAAAGGGACTCAACAGTTAAAAATGAACTCTCAAAAGGCATATTTAATTTGTAGTTACACAGTGACATACTTGTCAACCCTAACTTTTCTTCTCTTGTTTAATTTGGGGCACCAGCACCCTGCTTACATGCAAGATGACAAGTGCATTTACATCTTAAAAACATTTGGATATAGCAGAAATCTTTTTTTTTTTTTATATATTATTATTATTGAGATATAGGCAATTACTTTTTGACTGAAATGTACAAAATAGTTTGGTTTGAAATCCCTGTAACCCTTTAGATTTCTTCTAACACTTCAGATGTCTGACATCAGCGTTATCATGCCAGGTATAGAAGATTTTGAACTCCCAACAGATCTGAAACTGCTGTTATCCTGTGTTTAGGAATTGCCTGTGTCTTTTATCATAGAGTCACAGGACTGGTTTGGGTTGGAAGAGGCATTTAAAGGTCATCTACTCCAACATTCCTGCAGTCAGCAGGGACATCTTCAGCTACAGCAGGTTGCTCAGGGCCCCATCCAACCTAATATGTAATGATTCCATGAATGGGGCATCTGCTACCTCTTTGGATGACCTGGACCAGTCTCTCACTGCGCTCAGTGTAAGCAGTTTCTTCCTTCTATCTAAATCTCCCTCTTTTAGTTTAAAACCGTCACCCTTTGTCCTGTCACAAAAAGCCTTCCCAGAAAGTTTTTCTGCATCTTTCTTATCAGTCCCTTGAAGTACCAGAAAGCCACAATGCAGTTTCCCTGGAGATTTCTCTTCTCCAGGCTAACTATGGCTTGGCCTACTATGCTATTTTGCTGCAGGGCTGTAACATGCAGGTTAGTCTTTCTATGTGAACAGGAAGAAAACAACCTTTTTTTTGCAGTTCTATTGCATGTAAGAAATAGATGCTATAATATCAAGGGAAAATGTTCTGCGTTGGCAAATAAAGTTGCTAAAGGACTCCTATGTAAACCATAGTCCTCTATCTCACATTACAAAAGATTGGAGTGTGTGATATGTAAATGGGAGCTTCCAAGTTACAACTTAACTCTTTGTCTTGCTAAACACATCTGTATATTCAACCTGACCTCAGTGCCAGGTAAGATTATGGAACAGATCATCTTGAGTGCAATCACAGGGCACCTACAGGATAGTGAAGGGATAGGACCCAACCAGCATGGATTTACCAGAGGCAGGTACTGCCTCACCAACCTGTTCTCCTTTTATGACCAGGTGACCTGCCTGGTGGATGTGGAGAAGGTTGTGGATGTAGTCTACCTGGACTTCAGCAAAGCCTTCGACACCATTTCCCATAGCAAACTCCTGGCAAAGCTGGCAGCCTGTGGCTTGGACAGGGGCACTCTGTGCTGGGTTAACAAGTGGCTGGATGGTTGGGCCCAGAGAGTGGTGGTGAATGGAGACACATCCAGCTGGTAGCCAGTCACTAGTGGTGTGCCCCAGAATTCACTGACAGACCCAGTCCTGTTTAATACCTTTATTGATGATGGATTGAGTCCAGCATCAGTGAGTTTGCAGATGACGCCAAGTTGGGAGCATGTGTCCATCTGTTAGAGGGTAGGAGGGCTCTGCAGAGGCACCTGGAACAGGCTGGACAGGTGGGCACAGTCCAATGCCATGAGTTTTAATAAGTCCAAGTGCCAGGTTCTCCACTTTGGCCACAACAACCCCATGCAGTGTTACAGGCTGGGGACAGAGAACAGCCAGGCAGAGAGGGACCTGGGGGTACTGGTAGACAGCTGACTGAACATGAGCCAGCAGTGTGCCTGGGTGGCCAAGAAGGCCAATGGCATCCTGGCCTGTATCAGGAATAGTGTGGCCAGCAGGACCAGGGAAGTCATTCTGCCCCAGTACTTAGCCCTGGTTAGAACACACCTTGAGTACTGTGTCCAGTTCTGGGCCTCTCAGAAAGATGTTGAGGTGCCTGAAGGTGTCCAGAGAAGGGCACCAAGGCTGGTGAGGGAGCTGGAGCACAGCCCTGTGAGGAGAGGCTGAGAGAGCTGGATTTGTTCAGCCTGGAGAAGAGGAGGCTTAAGGGGGACCTTATCACTGTCTACGACTACCTGAAAGGAGGTCATAGCCAGGTGGGGTTGGTCTCTTCTCCCAGACACCCAGTGACAGAACGAGGGGACACAGCCTCAAGCTGTGTCAGGGCAGGTTTAGGTTGGGTGTTAGGAAGAAGTTCTTCCCAGAAAGAGTGATTGACATTGGAATGGGCTGCCCAGGGAGGTGGTGGAGTCACCATCCCTTGAGCTGTTTAAAAGGAAACTGGATGAGGCACTTAGTGCTGCGGTTTAGTTGATTAGAGAATGTTGGGTAATAGGTTGGACTTGATGATCTCAAAGGTCTTTTCTAACCTGATTGATTCTGAGACTCTCTATTATACAACCAGATGTGTCTGTGCAGGCAGCTGCCTGTGTGGCACCTGTAATTCACACTCTTGTGCTTAGGCTATAGTTTTGTCTTGCTAACTATTGGCATGTGGGCGCTAGTTAAAAACAATCCAAAATGCTGTGTGTTCTCCTCAGATAAAGGCATTTGGTGTCTTGTGGTGGAGATTCTTCAAGGGCCATACAAAACACAACATTGCGGTGCCTCCTGTACAGAGAATTACCTGCAGACTCTTTACAGTGGTGTCCAGCATCAGGACAAGTGGAAAACTACAACACAGGAAGCTCCATCTGAACATGAGGAAAAAGTTGTTTCTTGTGAGGGTGCTGGAGCCCTGGACCACACTGCTCAGAGAGGTTGTGAAGTCTCCCTCTCTAGAGGGATTCCAAACCTGGACAAACTTGGGCAACCTGCCTGGGGTGCCTCTGCTTTAGCAGGGAGACTGGACTGGATGATTTCCAGAGATCTCTTCCAACCGTCACCATACTGGGATTTTGCAATCCTAAAATCTCTGGGCTTCGCCCTGGACAGCTCAGCAGGAGAGGTCCAAAAGCCCCAATGCCCTTGGTGAACTCACTAGTCAGTGCATGTTCTTGGTTGTGTTTCCAAATTGTGCTGAAGGGGTTTATCAGAGAATGTCAGGGGCTGGAAGGGACCTCTAAAGATGATCCACTCCAACCCCCCTGCCAGAGCAGGATCACCTAGAAAAGATCACACAGGAACACATCCAGGCAGGTTTTGAATATCTCCAGAGAGGGAGACTCCACAACCCCCTGGGCAGCCTGTTCCAATGTTCTGTCACCCTCACGGTGAAAAAAATCCTCCTCATGTTTACATGAAACTTCCTATGCCGCAACTTCCACCCATTGCCCCTTCTCCAATGATCAAGCATAACACAATACTGCATTCACAGTGGAAGAGGGGTGACAAACAGGATTATCCACTAATCCCTTGATACCTGCAGTAGTTAGGGATGCCATAGTTATTAACATATTAAAAAAGTAAACACCAGTGGGAATAAAATCTCCAAGATGAACCTTGCCACTGCACAGCCAAACTATCCAAGTCAGCAAGTAGCTGCTTGGTGCTTCTGCAACACTTTTAGCTCAGGGCTGTGCCTGGTTTTAGGTTGAGAATTTTAGTGTAATGAAGACTCTCAGTTTTCTATACAGAACTTCTATACAGAATTCAGCCAGGAGCATATTCTTTCTGTAGCCAAGTTATCAAGCCCTTGAACTCTTAGTTTCTAAGTGGGAAAATATGGTAGACTTCGAAGAGTGCAGCAGATCTAGTGTAATAAAAAGCTTTTTGTAGCTTACACGATGAACAGCGATTTAAATTTAATGAAACACTTAAACTTTATTGATGTGTGGGTGAAATTATGGCGTTGGACTTGATCAGTGCCTGAAGTAATTCAAATTTATTAAAAACCTTTACTTTGAACTGTAAAAAAAAACAAACTCTGAAGCTTTCCAGTTATTGTGGGTCACTCCTGAGTCCAGATAGCTTCCAAATGTTGATTTTTTGACTCAAACAATTTTTAAGAATCTATTGTTCAGGTCATGCAAAGACATTCTTCATTTCAAATCTGTGCCCTTTTGAAAGTGCTGTAGGGATTCAGTGAAACTTGGAAGGGGAAAATAATTAAATGGTAACACTGGAAGCCAGTGTAAGTTCTCACCTTCTCCCAAATAAATAGGATAAATATGTGGCCAGAGAATACTCTATGTGCCTCACAACTATTTTTATCTCATTTTACTTTTTCTTAGCAGAGCAGGAAGACTTAAGGGTCAGGCTTGATTTGGTTGGGCTGTTGGTGTCGGTTTGTTTTATACTCAAGTAGCATCTCTAAGAGCTGCTTGGTCTGGTCCCAACTCACTGCTTATTTAGACAGATTACAAGTAAAGTTCAATGTGAAATTCAGTTTGTGACATTTTTACCCATAAATGTAAGGTGTACTCTCATGAGTTATTGTTGCTGATTTGCTGATCTACCTGCATTTGGCTGCGTTATATGGAGCAGTTGGAAGTTCATTCATTAGCAGAATTCAAGGGCTGGCTGAAAGTAAGGCGGATGAATACCTCCTCGATGTCATCCCAGGTTGTGAAGTCTGTGGAAAAAAACAACCATCTAGATTATACCACAGAATTCAGATTTGAGAATTTGGTGAAATTAAGCAGAGTACAACCTCCTTCTACAGCTTCCAAAGAATCCAGTACATCTGTAACCAAGGTCCTTTGCTTCAGTCAGATCTTTTCCTGTGACTTGACACTTCCACCATGCCTGAAAAAACATGTATTAGTAAGATAACACCACCTTTGATTTTGTTGCCAACTCGCTGAATGTAGTTACTAAGGACCAATAATTTCTGTGCATCCACAAATGGAGCAATTTGGAAGAAAGGATGTAAAAATATTAACAGCCAGTCCTGTGATTCCTGTCAGCGCAGTGAGTGCTACCATTGTTTCAGAAACATTCACAGACCTTTACAGAATCAGGAGGGTTGGATGAGATGATCTCCAGAGGTTCCTTCCAGCTTCTGACATGCTGGAATTCTCTGATACTGTAAAAGACAGGGAAAATGCGTGTCTTATTGCTGCTAGAAATCTGTGTGCTCACAGCACCACTTTTAAAGTTTTCTCCTTAAAAATGTCTTTTTTAAAAGTAGACCATCCTCTACTTCCTTTGGCCATGTTAGGCAAGAAAAGGCAATCTTAAGTCACTGTCATAAACATGGGATATGTCTCTCTGATAGCCAGGGTGTTTTTCTGTATCTTGAAGGTTAGAGAGATGCAGAACATAACCAGGCACTGAAATCATCGGTGTGTGTAGAGAAGGGTAGATTTATATTGGACATAGGAAGAAGTTCTTTATTATGAGGATGGTGGAACACGGGAACAGGTTGCCCAGAGAGGTGGTGGAGGCCACATCCCTGGAAACATTCAAGGTCAGACTTGGTGGGGCTCCGAGCAACCTGATTTAGTCAGGGACCTTGTCCCTGCTGACAGCAGAGGGGTTGGACTAAATGACCTTGAAAGGTCTCTTCCAACCCAGTGCATTCTATGATTCTATATTGTTCCAAATACTTTCTTTCTGAAATTGGTCTCTCTTGGATTGGTCGGCTCCAGTTTTCTCATTTCTTATAAGAATAATATTTGAGTGACAAGCAAAGTAAATTCATAAACATAGTATATCTCTATGCCCATTCTTTATTTGTGAAGTTGCTGTCATTCTGCATGTGACAGGCTATTATTACAGTACCATTGGCTTCAGGAATTCTGAGAAGAGCACGCCGCTTCCAAAGTGCCAGTCCCTGTTTTGAAAGGCTTTAATAATTCTAGGTTTTATAAAATCATGAAAGGACACCTCCAGGGTGCCTCAGAAATGATGTGTTTGAAAGAAATAAATGAATATTCTTGCAGACTATGCTTGGTTTGTGTTAATGAAAGAAAATACAGCTTGAGATTTTTGGATTCAACTGTTCTCAGTTTTGATAGAGCTGTTGATTTCTTGTATACCTTACAATTACAGAAGTGGCTTGCTTTTCCCATTGAATTGGTCATTCTGTATCTTTCTGGTGCATAAAGCTACTTTCTTTTATTGGTGATATACATATTTTTTAAGATATACTTCTTGTCTTTATAGAAATCCTCCCAATTGGGATGTCTGGGGGCAGTGTGAAGGGCTTGCTCAGTATTGCTGACTTCAGTCACCAGTGGGCTTGTTGCTGGGTATTAACCTGCACATCTGTAAAGTTTTTAAAAAGTTAAAACTGTAAAGATTTAACATGAGTTTTAACAAGTCTAAGTGCCAGGTTCTGCACTTTGGCCACAGCAACCTCATGCAGCGCTATAGGCTGGAGACTGAGTGGTTGGAGAGCAGCCAGGCAGAGAGGGAGCTGAGGGTGCTGGTTGACAGCTGACTGAACCTGAGCCAGCAGTGTGCCCAGGTGGCCAAGAAGGCCAATGGCATCCTGGCTTGTATCAGGAATGGTGTGGCCAGCAGGACCAGGGAAGTCATTTTGCCCCTGTACTCAGCACTGGTTAGGCCATATCTTGAGTACTGTGTGAGTTCCGGGCCCTCAGTTTAAGAAGAATGTTGAGATGCTTGCAGGTGTCCAGGGAAGGTCACCAAGACTGGTGAAGGGGCTGGAGCACAGCCCTACAAGGAGCTGCTGGAGGAACTGGGGTTGTTCAGCCTGGAGAAGAGGAGGCTCAGGGGAGACCTTATTGCTCTCTGAATGAAAGGAGGTTGTAGCCAGGCAGGGCTTGGTCTCTTCTCCCAGTAATCCAGTGACAGAAATAGAGGGCAGAGTCTCAAGCCGCACCAGGGCAGGTTTAGGCTGGATGGAAAGTGATTGGCCATTGGAATGGGTTTCCCTGGGAGATGGTGGAGTCACCATCCCTGGAGGTGTTTAAAAGGAGACTGGACGAGCCACTTAGTCCCATGGTTTAGTTGATTAGAAGGGTTAGGTGATAGGTTGGACCCGATGATCTCAAAGGTCTTTTCCAACCTGATTAATTCTGTGATTCTGTGAAATGTGTCTGGGATTGTTAAGGACCACTAAACAGAGCAAGTTATCATACTCAGGCTTTCAGAGGATCATGTCAAAATTGTGAAGAGGTATAGTGGGTTCTTAGTGAAGAGGTATAACTGGTTCTTTTTATTTTTCCAAGTGGCTCACTTAGGAAGAATTCAGGTAAATATGAAGAGGGAACAGCATGGGAACGATACCAGTACTAGGCTGCACTGTTAGTATTAGTTTTACAAGATGATGATACTCTTGATAGGTCTACCACCCACAAGTTGCTCTTTTCCACATCTTACTTTTCTTAAATCTGAAAAAGAAAACTCAGAGAGCTTATCTATCAGCAGAGCAGGTTCTTGGGTCAGCACGCTTTAACTTTGTTTCTGACAAAACTATTGGTGCAGATAGCTTTTTGGAAAGTAGGTCAAATATATATCAAATATAGTACAAAAGGAAGAGACCTTAAGTTGCACCAAGGGCAAGTTTAGGTCAGCATGAGGATCAATTTCTCCCCTAAAAGTGTTGTCAAACCTGGAACGGGCTGCCCAGAGCAGTGATGGAGTCCCCATCCTTGGAGGGGTTTAAAAGCTGTGTAGATGTGGTGCTGAGGAACATAGTTCAGTGGTGACCTAGCAATACTGGGTTAATGGCTGGGCTTGATGATCTTAAAGGTGTCCTCCAGCCAAAATGATTCTGTGATTCTATTCTAAATATATGTATACTGAGCAGTGGCTGCTTTGAAAATAGGCCAAATACATATGCAGTCTATCCTCTCTTACTTGTGATACTGTCTTACATGTGGTACTTACCTCATAGTTTCTCTTGCTCACAGATGTTGTAAGCAATGTTCTGTGACCAGGACACAGCCCTTGAGTTGCTACTCTGCCAGATTTCCTAGACAGACACAGAAGAATCTGAATCCTGCTTTTTACAAACTGCTAAAATCAGTGAGAACGTGGATTTTTCAGCACCTTACCCATTGGTAAGGTTTAGCAATGGAAAATCAAAATCAGCATCAAAATTGTTGTGTAAGAGAAATCTAGTAATATTAGAACTTCCAGAATGATATGGCTATTATATGCTGAAAATTATGGAGGGGATTGGTTAACAATATGTAAGCAATTTTTGCTTAGGAAGCCAGCCTACAACTGAGAAAAAGTTTGGATAATACTGAAACATTGTTGGATGTATTCATTTTCATGTCAAGAAGGAGGATTTGTTGTATCTAGTAATCTCAGACATAAATTTCTGTCTTCAGAACCCATTTTTCCCCTCTCAGGAAGAGCAATGCCTCTGTTTTGGGTGGCACGTATTATGTTGTAGCTTAGCTCTTCAGCCTGAAGAGAAGGCTTCCAGGAGACCTTATAGTAGCCTTCCAGTATCTGAAGGCGGCCTACAGGAAGGCTGGGGAGGGACTATTTACAAGGTCTTGTAATGACAGGACAAGGGGCAATGGGTTTAAACTGACAGAGGGGAGATTTAGACTGGATATTAGGAGGAAGTTTTTACAGTGAGGGTGGTGAGGCACTGGAATAGGTTGCCCAGGGGGGTTGTGGATGCTCCCTCCCTGGAGGTGTTCAAGGTGTGCTGGTTTGAGGCTAACTGGAATATTTTAATAGAGAAGATTATAGTATAGGCTGTGAAAAGGAAACAGTGATGATGTCTACTTCACTCATACGCCTACTGAGATGGATAAAACTAAGAACATAAACATAGATAAGACAGT
>VWYK01026694.1:0-14766 GCA_013399775.1 Semnornis frantzii | reverse complement strand
CGTGAAATCCCACCAAGACAATTCCTCAAATTTCTTGCCTTTTCCACTTCACAAACAAGTCTCCCAATGAATCCATCTCAGACTATCAGAGTTGGTCAACTCATACAAGCACACCACTGTACGCAGTGTCAGATTTAGATTAGCAGTACGGTTCTACTGACTAAAGTTTGTAGAAGAAACCTCCAGAGGAAGTAAGATAATCAAAGTAAATGGATTTTAAATATGGGGTGTTACAATCATTGCTTTCCACCTTCCAAGTGAACTCAACTTTTTGTGATTTCTGACATACAGAATTCTACAGGATCATTAAGGCTGGAAGACCTTCAAGATCATCAAGTCACCCAACGCTATCGTGCCTGCTAAACCAAAGCAGCAAATCCTTCATGCCAGCTAGAAAACACAGATGGTCTAAGAAACAATAACAACAGCAAAAGAGATACCACAACCTTTTCCAGTAGTATGCACCCACTCTGAGTTCAGGTTTGAATAAGACTCCTCATACCGTAGTCATGTCCTGATGTCACCCTAAACCAGAGCGCCTTTGTAGAGCCAGTGCCAGTCTTCTATTGATTCTCCTTTCCAGCTGCCTCTGTGTTTCTTTGTGTTCTCATTTGTTTTCTTCTTGTAACTCAGGGATTTTTTTTTTTATTTTTTTTTGCTGCTTCTTTGAAGACAATTAATGCCTGGAAGACTTAATTGCTTTTGTGTTTCAGAGGAACCTTTCCTGAGAAGTGAGACTGATGGCACTAAAGTCCATAGTAGACTCAATAATCTCTCTGCTGTGCTGTTGATGCTAATATATGTGCATGCCGTATTAATCTCTTTGTGGAAAACCAGTGTAAAAAAGATTCTTATTTGCTCCTGCTCCAATAGAACCATAACACTGTCAGCCATTCAAAGACAAATAGTCAATATTTACTGTAATGTTCAGCAGCCTCACTAAGCTGCAGTTACAGCAATGAAATGGCATGGGAAGCCATCTGAAGATATTGTCGATCAGAGATTTGGGGAATACAAAATTGTGGTAATTATTTGCTCTTGCATTCGAAAATATCAATTCCTTTTAGCGAGCTGGCATGGGCTCATTTTATTGACCCTTATTTGATGTCCAAATGGAGTTAACTTTCTTAATCTTCATTTGGCATTTTTTCTCAAAGCAAAAAACTACCCCAAAACATCTGAACAAACAACAGTTCACTGTTTACAAATGATTCAGAAACTGGTCTCGTGCTTGTGGAGCTATTAGACTCCAAGGATTCCACAGGAAGCTACGGTTTTGTAAACCCTTTTGCACTTCTTTTATCCTCTGTTGATCTTCCTCATCTGCATTCTCTTTGACAGAGCCTATAAATCGTGATACATCCTTTGAAATTAAACTTGCTCTCTCCCTAAGCTCTTTTCTGCCATGGCCTGATCTTCTGCATCTGAAACTGCCCCTAGAAGTTCATTCTGTAGCACCTTTCATAGAGATTTCAAAATCCTTCATCAATATTAAATCACAAGCTAATTTCAAACACTTGAGGAAGCTGAAGAGTATTTGTGAGCAATCCTTCCACCAAATTTTGCTTCAGAAATCAGAAAACTAAATATGATGTAGCAGACCACAGGAGAAAAGAACTTCAAAGATAAACTAAATCATCCTGCCTTCTGAATATAGCTGTAAGAGGAATATAAATCAACAGTACATTAAAACTGGTGTGTTCCCTGTTGTAGGATCCTTATGAGACCTTGGGTGAATAAACATCTTGACTTGGAGCCTTTATTCACAAGTCATTGCTTGTTAGAGATATATCGGGGACAAACTCAACCTTGAACAAAGAAGAGTGCCAACTGCACAGCAACCAGCGCAGTTTCTAGCAGCATTTTGGGTTTCCTTGGAGTTTGCCAGTCAAGCACTCAACCTGCCTACCAAAGCGTGTAAAATTGAGAGAAATCGGAGCACAAGATGGTATCGCTGGAGGCTATAAAGAGAGGGCTTTGCTTTTCTCGTGGTTTTGAAAGGCTTCTCAAAATGCAGGTTTGTCACAAGCATTGGCCTGCACTTTGTGGCTATCAAATATGAAAACCCGAAATAGGGCTGAGATTGCAGCTGTCTGTCTTCAAAATCTTGATTTATTCCTTTAATGGAAAAATACTCCACAAGGAAGTCCAGCATCTGGGTCTATTATCCTTGTGTCCCAGGTTGGGAACTATAGGGTTAAAAAAGTTCTTTAGGGACTAGAAGATTGTTATTCAATCCCACAATTCTGCTATCTCTTCATAAACTCACAGCAAGGCCAGCTTGTTCTCCTTTCCTCCCCCTCTAGCCTTGTGTCTGGCAGGAGCTGCGTTATCGGGACAAACATGTAAGGATAGACCTGGTTTGGGGCTGGGCTTAGGCCTCTTACATGGCAAAGGCATGGCGGGGAGAGGATTGGAGCACTGGGGATGATGGATTTAGTTTTGGTTTGGGAGAAAATCCAGGGGGTTTGCTTATGGATTTTGTATCTGCTTTGTAATTTCTGTCTATAACTCTCTTTCCAAATATAATTCTGTTTTTTTCCTCCAATTCGTTTGAGAGTTTCACTCTGTCGACTCTTTAAACCCATGACACCTTGTCATTTCTGTATCATTTTGGAAATTCCACATCACTTTAGATTTTAATTTAAGAGAAAAAACAAACTAAACCAAAACAATCCAAACAAACAAATTAAAAACAAACAAAAAGCCCCAAACAAAAATCAAACAAAACAAAAATAAAGCAAAACAAACAAAAAACCAACCAAACAAACCACGAACCAAAACAAAACCCTAAAGAACCAAACAACAACCAAACATCATATATAGAAGGCTACTAATAGCGCACTGGTAGAGCCACAATTAAGCTTTTAAGGTCAGGGAATCTTTCTAGTACCAAGATCCATGCAGGATCTTTCTTACTTGTAATTAATGTTATTAATACCATCTCTCCCTGATGCAGCAGTGGTACCAGGTTGCACAACTGAGAAATACTCTCCCCCACCTTATGGATCTGTCATGTAATTAACAAAAAGAAAAAAAATCTAAAGAGCTTAATGGGTCAAAAACTTCCTTAAGACCAGTGGAAGGAAAGGAAGACAGAACTGCATTAAAAAGAAAGGGGGAAAAAAAAAAAAAAAAGACAGAGGAAGAAAAAAGATCCACTGTGCTGATTTGATACATTCTGCCTACTAGCTGATACGAAGATAATGAGCAGACTTGAGTGACTCTTATGAGGAAAGGCTGAGACACCTGTAGTTATTTACCCTGGAGAGGACTGATAGGGGATCTTATCAGTAGATACAAATTTCCAAAAGATGGGCAGTAAGAGGATGGGGTCAAACTGTTTTCACTGTTGCCCAGTGACAGGACAAGGGGCAAAGGGCACAATCTGGAATACAGGAGGTTCCATCTGAACACGAGGGATAACTTCTTTCCTTTGAAGGTGTTAGAGCACTGAAACAGGCTGCCCAGGGTGGTTGTGGAGTTTCATTCTAGAGATCTTCAAAACCTGCCTAGATCAAATCCTCTAGGTAATCCTGTTTTAGCAGAGGAGTTGGACCAGCTGATCTCCAGAAGTCACAGAATTCATGGAAAGGTTTAGATTGGAAGAGGCCTCAAAGATCCTTTAGTTCCAATCCCCTGCCACAGGCAGGGACACCTCCCACTAGCACAGGTCACTCAAGGCGTCACCCAACCTGACCTTGAACAGCTCCAGGGAGGGAGGAGCCACAACCTCCCTGGGCAACTCCCAACTCCCACCTATTTGTGTTCATGCATTTCCATGGGAAATGGAAAAGCTAAACTCTATATGAAACTGGCCCTGCAGTTTACTCTTTCCTGGGCAGTTTCAGATAAGACACTCACTCCATGATATCTGTCCTTTAGTTTTTTAAATAACTTGAAGACATCAACACAAAAATGAGTAGAATAAGGGCACTGAAATGCCATTTCTTCTAAGACATGTTGCTTTTGCACGATCCTGCCTCAGCAGAGAGCTATCAAAATGCCTGTTTTATTAAAAGTCAGAATATCCATGGAATAACAGCCTGAGAATATAATGGTATATTAAGAGAGCATATGAAACAACTCTCATTTACATGCAGATCTTCTTACACTTCCTACGTGTGACTGAGGATAAGGCTCGATACAGTTTGTCTCCTGCCATTCCTTGCTGAAATCATCACACGCTCACTACCACTGTCTCTTAAGGCCAAGGAACAGTTTTGATATGTCAAGATAAGCATGCCATAAATGAGGTGGTTGCCCAAAAGATTGAATTTCTTTAATGTTCCAGCTGGCTGAATAATTTTAACTATGAAGATTTCTTCTGAAGCTTCTTGCACTTCTTAACTAAGCCTAACTGAAAAGTGGTATGGAGACTTCATTGTTGGTTGTATTTTATCCATATACACCTCTTTATGAAGGATGAAGATGAAGGAAAGAAGATGCAGAGTGATGCTGTGTTTAAGGGGCATGGGTGGTAGGGGCATGGTATTTTTATCCCATAGAAAATGCCTAGCCTAACAGAAATCAGGAAATTATCGGGAAAGCTTATTGCTCACTTGTTACAAGACAAGTCACACCAGATTTAGGAGATGACAGACAAATGAAAAGGTCACTTGAGGTGATCTGTGTCATGCTTCAGCTGTGAGTTGTGGCTTTTTGGTTTGCTTGCAGTTTTTTATGAAGCAAATAGAGGTTTCCCCTCAACCCATCCATGACCCATTCATACTTGGATCATGGATATTTTATATGTAGTCCACCTGCACATTACTCTTTCTTCTGAGACAAATAAATGGAGAGAAAAGACTAAATTTTTCTAAGTAAGCGTGGGGGCAGGTAGGGTCATTTGCTAAAGTTTAAATCTCTACTTGCATTACAAGGTTGCTACATCTCTAGCATTTGGGGATTTCTCAGCTTTATCAGTAGTAATTTCTAGCAGCTCAATGCATAATCTGTTTCTTTCCTACATCCTATTTAAAAGTGTCCTTTCGCTTCTTCTCCTTCTTGCCCATGGTAGCATCAAAGTATTTGAAGATGATGAATTGGAATGTTTGATCCTTTTGTAGTGCTTCTGTCTGGATACAGTGTATTATCTTGTGTGTCAGTAGATAATACCTGGGAAAAGGGAAGAAAAAAAAAAAAAAGACTCTGAAAATAATCATATATGAAAGGATTTCATTTTGCCTCATCACTTCTGAACTAACTTAAACAGCTGCTGACAGCTCAAGAAAACTTTGAAAGACGTTCCTTTTAGAAACTACTGTAATGTATCATATTTTCTATATACTTCATTTCTCTTCTCCTTTCTTCCTGAAGACGTTTGCATGAGAATGAGTTCTTTCTTCCCAGCATTTTGCTGACTTTGGTGGTCCATGTGCACATATCTGTCTCAGGTTGCTGGGATGAGGCTCTTGGTAGAAATTGTTGTCTTTTGAACACTCACAAAGCTTCTGAATAGTCAACGAGTTCAGGGACGAGGCAGTTTATGTCTTGTTCTTGCAAGTTAGTGAAGTGCAGAGGCCATTGCCATTCCCAAAAGTAGAATTACAGTTATGAACTAGACCTGGTTGTCTGGACTCTTCACGCTTTGATGAAGGCAAGATCCTCCTAAGTACTTGTGGGGCTCACTCCTGCAAAACGTGCTCTCTGAGCCCTTCAGGCTAATGCAGCAAAGCATTTATTTTGCTACTTAATTCCCAGCATGCTGATTAGCTCTTGTAGGTCTGGGCCAAACAGGCTTTGTCTCATGCAAGACCGAGCACTGCCTGTACTAATAAAACAAAGTGAACTTCCCACTGCCAAGTGTTGAAATCTCTGATATGGATGGAGGGTTTCCACCCTGGATTCATTTGTGTGTACCTATCTGCTTTCTGGTTGGTAGCCAAAAGGACTGAGAAACCTTAAGAAAGGCTGCTCCCTTGTGGTTTTTCTAGCCAGGTAAGAGTGAAGACTTTTTGTAAAATCTGATATTTGGTGAGTTTTCAGTTCAAGTCGTCTATCCCAGAGAAGGCATCTATGGTAACAGCGTTACAGAGGTCAGCAGTCCTCACCACACTCCCAGGTGTTCAAATGCTTTAGTGGTTCTCCCAGAATTAAAACCTTGTACAAGCATTAAACCAACTAGCTAAGCTGTGCAGCATCTGCTCATGCAAAATTGAACCTCTGAACCTTATAAATTGTCATGTGCAGGGATGACCTTCACTGTGATTCAAGGGATGGTTGGTGGAAGGCAACTCCCAGGCTCTGCTCCAGGTGAATACACACCTTTGCTGTATTGCTGGCAAAGCAGGACTCCTCTCTCAGGACTCGCCAGGGGATAATCATGATTTTGTGTCACTGGGGAGAGAATCAGCCTGAAAAGTGTAGTATAGTGGAGGTTAAAAGCATCTTTGGAAATGGAACACCTCTTCTATGAGGGCTGGAACACTTCCTCTATGAAGAAGGGATAAGAGAATTGAGGTTGCTCAGGCTGGAGAAGAGGAGGCTATCAAAGACACCTTCATATTGCAGCCTTTCAGTACTTGAAGGGGGCCTGTCAGAAAGATGAGGACTTTTTAGCAGCATCCGTTATGACAGGACAAGGGGTGATGGCTTTAAAATAAGAGAGAGGAGATTTAGACTAGATAGAAGGAAGATATTTTTTTATGCTGAGGGTAATGAAACACTGACCTAGTTTGTCCTGAGAGGTGGTAGATGCTCCATGAAGTAAGGTTAAACTGGAGAGGTTTAAAATTCCTTTTCAATCCAAATCATTCTATGATTCTGTATGCTACAATTTTATGATTTGATGAATTTATCATTCCATGATTCTATAAAATACTTCCAAAGACTGAGAGCCAAAACCCCTATTCTGAAGGAGCAGCAAAACCAGGAACCATATTGAGTGCTCTGAAATTGCCAGCATTTTTGATTAATGTCCTAGGCCCACACAAATTCATTTGGTAAACTACATTTTCCATATATAATACCAAATAACATTTATCCATTCAGATCACAGAAACACAGAACATTAGAGGTTGGAAGGGAGTTCCAGAGACCATCCAGTCCAACCTACCTGCCAAGGCAGGATCCCCTAGAGTAGTTCACACAGGAATGCATCCAGGGAGGTTTGGAAATTCTCCAGAGAAGGAAACTCCACAACCTCTCTGGGCCACCTCTGCCAGTGCTCTGTCACCCACACTGTAAAAAACTTTCTCCTCATGTTGAGGCGAAACCTTCCGTGTTCTAGTTTGCAGCTGTTGCTCCTTGTCTTACTGCTGCTGATCAACCAAAAGAGCTTGGTCCCATCCACTTGACACCCACCCCTCAGGTAGTTGTACGCATGGATAAGATCTCCTCTCAGTCTTCTCCAGATCTATGAACTAGGTTGGATAGACTGTGTGAAAGTGTGTAAAAAACAATAAGCATACCTGAATTAAACGAACAGTTGGAAACTGCAGGCTTGGGGATTTTGCAATAGCATATGGAGTCTTTCAGATGCAAATTACCAGCTGAAATTCAACCTGGGTCAGTAGTAACCCAAATTGTTGCATTCTAATAATTGTTCAGTGACCTATATGAAATGAGGTGATTGACAAGTCTACAAATTGCAAACAATTGCTGCTAATAGAGCCTCTCAGGGAGACTGGAAATTGCATGGGCTTGGAGAATGAACTGCAAATTCATCCTCAAGGTGAACTCTCCATGTCAGGAAGAGGCACCCGGGGGAGCTGTGCAGTGCTGCTTTGCATGCCCACACTGCTCTGATTAATTATTATCATTTATTATTTGTACAGTCCTCTATTTCAGTATCACCTTTAGATTGAAATCTTAGATCACCCACTTACCAGGAATGACAAACACATAGTTCCAGTATCACATCATTTACACATAGAAGGTCATCTATAAACTGCTTTGGAAAGCCAACCAGATCCCAGAGTATGAAACAAGGTGGGATGACTAGGAGATATGAGAAAGAAGTTTAAGGACTTCCTGAACTTTAAAGCAAGGTTCTATCAAGGAATTAATTTTCCACTGTGGCAGTCTGCTACTTTTCCTGAGCTCTACTAGCCACCTAAATAAACGTAAGATACTCTATAATGCATCCATTACTTCTAGAGGTTACTTTCTAGCATGGAAAAGGGGAGCAAAATTCATCCTTTTAATCTCATGTTAGTCTGGTGGGAAGAAAAACAGGGAAAGAGGTTTTCAATGCACATGATCACATGGATGTTTAGGAACATTTTGCATATCAATAGAGAGATTTTAAAATATGTGCTTAATTTGGATTACAACAGGAATTTCATTGATATAGTAGATGTTGTCAGGTTTTTATACAGATTTAAAAACACTGAATTAATTATTTCTTTTTTTTTTTTTCCCCTTTAATTTTCTTCATGTTTAAAAGCAGCTTCAGACACTACTAAGGAATCACTTTCCTTCCATACCTCTGCTGTACAAATCCTTGTGTGGGGGAAAAGAATTATAAACCTCCATATTAGCATCACACTTATAGAGTCCCTTACAAGTCTAATAAAATCTTTGGAGAGATAATTTCATCTAGTAGGTGATGCAGGGCCAGAAACAGCCGTTGTGAGACAGCTGCTAACTCCCTATTGCACAGCAGAGGGTTCCCATTGTTTCACACCACCCCACAGCTTTAACTCTCCTAGATCTTTTGTCAGATCTGCCCCAGGGAATGCAGCCATTACTGGCATGAAACAAAGAAAGAAAAGAAAAAGAGAGGTTGGGATTTATTTGTTCCTCAGAATTACCACTGTGCTGAGATGTTGTTGAAGAACAAATTAACCTGAGTCCTGACAGGGCACTGAGTATTTCTGCAACATTACACCTAGCAACGTCTTAAATACCTTACACATCTAAATGAGAGAGAAATTCTTAGATGAGTGGGAGTGCTCACACTGGAGATGGCATCATATGAAAGCCACTCTGCTCAAGAACTGATGGCATTAACTAAAAAGGTATCAGGGCTTGATCTTTGCCTCTCAGTGGGATAGAGTTGCCTAAACAATGGTGAAGTTGTGCTGATCAGTAGTACATTGCCTGCTGACACACTCATGTCCCATTCCACTTCACACTACAATACAGAGCTCAAACTAGTCCATCTGTATCTACCCCAGGCAGCTTTGCTGCAAACCCCTAAAAACTTGACAATCAAATGGATGTGGCTTCTTTATTGAACATTGCCTTATTCAGTAACATAATGCTTTGCACTAAATATGCCTTTTTTTTTTTCTGATTTTTTTTTTCTTTTGTTCATACCACTCAACTCAGAAACTGCAGCATGGCTTAGCCATCCTGTTAGTTTATAGTCTCATTTTTTGCTGGTCCTGCTGTCTTCTTTTCTGACAGATTTACTAGATTTCTATGCAGAATTATATAAATTAGAATTTCACTTCCCAGGGGCCCCCTGTGGGCCAGTATATTGTATTTGTGTGGAATATAGTCACAGTTTAGCTTAAAAAATTGAACCAACACCTCATAGACTATGCTGAAAGGATCCTATCAGTCATGATTCTGCAATGGAATTGTTGGGAAGAAAATCACAATTAGTGACAAAGATATGTTCCTCTGGAGGTATGCTAATCATCCTAAATTTCTGCTTGAAAGTAGCACAAGACATAATGAGGATGTTGGCTTACACACACACACACACACACAAAAGAAATACTACTTTACATTTATCAGAAACAGAACCAGAAAATATTCAACACTGTGACTCAAATATGGGACACTAGGAAGGAAGAGGTACCAAGGGTGTGAAACATCAGTAAAAATTAAATCTTTTTTTTTTTTTACTATTCCCATAAACCAGTATTTAGGGGAAGAGGAAATCTTTTTGCCCTTTTAAAATGTTGGCCAAATATCTCCTTCACATCTTCTTATAGAAAGTTTCTCTTGAAAGGTATTTGTTGGACATATGTATATCTGTTGGCTGGCACATAGAGGTCCCCATTCAGAAAGATGTGTGGGTGTCAGAGGCCACTTCATCTTGCTTAAAGTAAAGCATAGTTACGGTGGTCAACCAAGCCTTGGCCTTCATACAAGATCTGACTTTCTGTGTAGCACTTTTAGCATGTCCTTGCTCTCTTACTCAGAGATTTCAGATCCAGCAGGATGAGGGAGGTGATTCTCCCCCTCTACTCCACCCTGGCGAGACCCCGCCTGGAGTACTGCATCCAGTTCTGGAGTCCCTATTGCAAAAAAGATCTGGCCATGCTGGAACATGCCCAGAGAAGGGCCCTGAGGGCTGGAGTATCTCTCCTATGGAGACAGAGAGAGTTTGAGCTATTAATTTTAGAGAGAAGGTTCCAAGGAGACCTTATTATGGTCTTCCAGTATCTGAAAGGGCCTACAAAGAAGCTGGGGAGGGACTTTTTAGGATGTCAGGTAGTGATAGGACTAGGGGGAATGGAGCAAAACTACAAGCAGGAAGATTCAGCTGGATGTTAGGAAGAAGTTCTTCATTGTGAATGTGATAAGACACTGGAACAGATTGCCCAGGGAGGTGGTGGAAGACTCATCCTTGGAAGTTTTTAAGGCCAGGATGGATGTGGCTTTGAGCAACCTGATCTAGTGTGAGGTGTCCCTGCCCATGGCATGGGAGTTGGAACTGGATGGTCCTTGAAGTTCCTTCCAACCTTGACAATTCTGTGATTCTATGACTTTCTCAAGAAGCAGACATGTTTTTGAGAAAAACAGACAACACAGAAATAGTAAGATCTGACACAGTACATCCAATTCTTTTTTGCCCCTTAACTCCTCAAAAAGCTTTTCAGAACACAAGTTTTGTAGAAGGTCTGTTATGTTCTGTTAACTTCCTACTCTCAGGCTTCACATGTGCTGAAATGTACTTTCAGAGAGTGTATGAAGGGTAATTTTCTTTAGCTGAACTGAAAAACTTTTTGCCCTCAATAAAATAATGTAAATAATGAAAGTCTTTACAATGGCATCCAAAAAAAAAAAAAGAAAAAAAGCAAGCCCCTAACATACTTTTCTCTTAGATGCCTACTACCAAAGGCAGTGCTTATTAAATTACCCTCTGACAAGAGAAAAATATAACATAAACCTGCAAATGTCAGGCTTGATTTTATTACAGTCTTATAGGTTAGGGCTTCTGCCATATATAGAAGCTGTGACTTTCTATTTATTTGGTAAAAGAAATGTTTTTGCTTTAAGATGTGTTCCTGCATTTTACATTTGCTGGCCCGCAAACCACCTCACATTTTTGAAGATGAAAACATAAATTGAAGCACTGAACAAGGTCATTCCTCTGGCAGTCTTGCCAAATCCAAGTCATGTGGATAAATTATTGTAATAAGAAGTGGGAAACTTTTTTTTTTTTCTTAACAGGAAATATTTAGTCACTCTTTATTAGTAATGATTCATTTGTTCTGCTTTACAGCAAGAAGAGAAATGTGCAGAATGTCTTTGGAAGGGGAAAAAAAGGACGAAGGTTTCAGAGAAAGATGTCAGAAGGAAACAAAAAAAAAAACAAACCCAAAGTTAATATACTTTAGGGGTTTCGTTAGGGGTTTTTTGGTTGGTTTGTTCTGCTTGTTTTTTGACTTTCGGTTGTTGTGGAGTTTGGGGTTTTTTTGCCTCTGTTCTTTCCTCTGCTACTGTTCCATGAAAGTACACTTTGAGAGTAGACCCAGTAAAATTCTGTTTGCAGAGTTTTATTGTTGTAACTGGTTGTTTTGTTTCTATTTGCCTCCCTCATCCTCTGTTCAGATCAAGCACTCTTCTCCATACAAATAGAATCATAGAATCATAGAATTGTAGAATCATAGAATCACAGAATCACAGAATCACAGAATGGTTTAAGTTGGAAGGGACCTCAAAGCTCAGCNCTGCCACTTCAAACCCATTGCCCCTTGTCCTGCCATTCCCAGACTTTGTCAATAGTCCCTCTCCAGCCTTCCTGCAGCCCCCTTCAGATCCTGCAAGGCCACTCCAAGCTCTCCTGGAAACCTTCTCTTCTCCAGGCTGCAGAGCCCCAACTCTCTCAGCCTGTCCTCACAGCAGAGCTGCTGCAACCCTCTCAGCATCTTGGTGGCCTCCTCTGGACCCACTCCAACACTTCCATGTCCTTCCTGTGCTGGGGGCTCCAGAACAGCACACAGGACTGCAAGTGGGGTCTGAGGAGAGCAGAGTAAAGGGGCAGAATCCCCTCCCTTGCCCTGCTGGCTATACTTCTCTTGATGCATCCCAGGACTCGGTTGGCTGTCTGGGCTGCATGCACACTGCAGCCAATGCTACCAAAGGAGTCCTAGCCTGCTATCAGGGGAAATGTAAAGCTTTCCTTTACAGGGTTACGAAGATATGAGACATTTCCTGAGATTCTAGATCAAGAGACGTTCTCCTCCTCTTCCACTCTGCCCTGGTGAGTCTGCAGCTGGAGTACTGTCTCCAGTTCTGGGTCCCCTGGTTCAACAAGGACACAGAACTGCTTGAGAGAGTCCAGTGCAGAGCCACAAAGATGATGGAGTGGAACATCTCTCTTATGAGGAAAACCCGAGGAAACTGGGGCTCTTCAGCTTGGAGGGGAGGAGACTGAGAGGTGACCTCATTCATGTTTATAAATACGTGCAGGGTGAGTGCCAGGAGGCTGGAGCCAGGCTCTGCTGGGTGATGCTCATTGACTCCTGTCACCACAAGGAGCAATGGGTGGAATTTGAGGCATAGGTTCCATGGAACCATGAGAAGGAATTTTTTCCCTTTGAAGGTGACAGAACACTGCAACAGGCTGCCCGGGGGGGTTGTGGAGTCTTCCTCTCTGGAGATATTCAAGATCTGTCTGGATGTGTTCCTGTGTGATCTGGTGTAGATGATCCTGCTCTGGCAGGGGCGTTGGACTGGAGGAGCTTTTGAGGTCCCTTCCAACCCCTGGCATTCTGTGATTCTGTGATACTTTCTGTTGCAGCAGGAACCATTTCAGTCAAATCTGAAAGTTTCAAAAGCATCTAAGCTCTATCTGTCATCTATAGATTCTTCTGCTAAAACAACCTGAAAAGAAGACTTCATTAGGTTAATGGGGTGGCAACAGCATGAACCTTAGGCAGAACCAGTTCTCTCCTTGGCCTCTAGGACCATGATGAAATCATGAAGACCATGACCCATGTCATATTTAAACATACATTTATATAATTGAGTGGAAGTTCAGGGTCTTATACACAAATCTCAAGAACTAGGTCTTTTTCACATCTCAAGATGTGTCTAACTTACAGGTTATAATCAAGACCACATCAAACAAAAGGCCAAAATTCACAAACAAATATGTGAAAGAAACCTGGACCCTGTCTCTTGTCTCAACAATTTGTGATGGGTGACAGAATAAATTTATGGTTCTGCTACTCAAAGGATCAGCACTGGGACTAACCAAACAGCTCTGCCTGGTGCTTCTTGTGGAGGTACAATGAAAATAGGGTAAAATTGAAAAGTCTTGCAACATAGTCTTAGTGGTTTGTGTGTGTGTTCTTTCCTGTCCATAGAATCATAGAACCTTAGAATTGTTTTCATTGCAAAGGATTTTTGAGATCATTGAGTCCCACCTTTATCTAACTCTGCCAAGTCTGGTGCTAAACCATGTCCCTTAGCACCACATATACATGTGTTTGCCCAGATTATTCATACCTTTAACGAGCACAGGTTGGAGATGAGATGGCAATAGTGAAACACTAGATGGCAACGGGTGTAAGACTGAATCAGTGATCTTTGCCAATTTAAAATTATCATAAACTGGAGGCATTGGATGAGCCTTGGAAAACGAGAAAATGTGAAGTGAAACTAGGAGAACATTGGTTAGCAAAAGAGCTTCAGGATAAGCTTACTGAAATAAAAATTTTGCAAGACTTCTTCCCCTTGCAGACTGTTTTCTATTCTACAGGTTCAACAAGGAGCATATTTAAAAAAAAAAAAAAATGTTTTGCTTAAACTCACATGACAGAATGAGAAAACCCAGTGCAGTAATCACCTATGAGTCTCCTCAGGGCTTTTTTCTTACAGAAAGTTCTTCAGTCATAAAATTCAAAAGCTAAATATTGATTAGGACTACTTCTAGAAGTATTTGTCACATCTGTTACTGAGGTTTTTTTCCTGGATTTCTTTCAAATGAATTTGCAGAGGCATTGGTTTTAAATTAATTCAGAAGTGCCAGACACTGTACAATTGAAAGTGTTTAAGGGAACGCATTGCAGGACTGAACTCGAGACTTGAAATCCTGCATGGAACAAAGACAACATAAGAATATGAAGGGCCCTTCTATCCAAGATTCACAAAACAATGATAGTAGTGCACAAGTTGGTAATAAGATTTCTAGTTTACAGCAGAGGAAATTGTGTCAGGATATTTGACTTTGTTTTATTCAGAGGATGAGTATCTTGTAGCAGTTGTCAGTCACCAACCTACTGCTCTGAAGCAGACCAGAGCATTGCCTGGAGCTAGAAAGCCCATCCTAATGAAAAATAATAGCTTTCTGGTTTTGTTTAAAAAAGGAGCCTGAAAGCCTTTAGCCTCTGGGCTAGAGCAAATATAAGGATACCTCACATTTGAGTTTTATGTCAGCTGTATGACAAGCGGTTTGGGAGCCACCAAACACCAAAACTGCCACAGACCATGGAAGATTCCTGATGCCATTCTAGACTTTGATGTGAGAGTGGCGAGTCCCAGGGTGGCAGCTAACTGCTAAGATACAGCATTAGACTGGCACTTCGGTTCCTCTGCAACAGACCATGAGGGATTCTCTCTCTGGAGATATTCAAA
>VWYK01026684.1:7729-42196 GCA_013399775.1 Semnornis frantzii | reverse complement strand
CAAGTGTGGCCCTCAATGTGTGCAAAAATTTAGAACTCACAAAAAGCTTGGAGAGCAATGATGTTGTATCTGTGTTTTCCTCATACTTGGGTGGGCGATGGGCTTCTGTGTTTCGGTGTCTTTTGCTTTATAGTCCTGACACACTGTTGTGTCTGAGCAATGGGTTCATCTTTGTTTGATCTGCATCTTTGACTCTCTGGGTCTGCCCAGTAGAGAGGAAATGCTCCAGAAAATTCTCTCTGAGCTAGGAGTGTTGTCCATTCCCTTGTTTTGTAAATGAGAAAGCACAGAAAGTCTGTTAGATCAAACTGAATTCTGGAGTGGGTCAGCCCTGGGTCTGACTGTTTCTTGAGCAGGCCAGAACTGCAGCTCAGGATGAGGTATTGAAGCTGTAATGATAGCAATTCAGACTGTGTGAAAAGAGAATACCTTTGATGTAACACAAGAGGTATTCTCTAAGTGCCCTTTTCATGCTAAGAGACAGTCTTACTCTCCCTTTCTTGCACTATAATCTGCATAATATATGAAGACATTTATCTGCTGAGACTTATTAGTAAATAACTGATGTCCCAAACTTTGAAGCTGATTTGTCTTGCGTGTCAGGAGCTGAGCCTCTTTTGTATGTGGCAATTTGAAAATGGACCCTTTTTGGATTTTTTTTTCCATGTGGCCAGTTTTGTATGTACAGAATCCATGTTTGTACTGGTGCTGTCCTAAGCCAGGCCAACACAGGAAGCTGTCTATGGTCATTCCATCTCGTAGTGAGAGCAGATGAATTAACCTACTGAGTTTCTATTATATAAAAGGAATCCCTTTTGCTGCCAGACCATGTGGGCCTAGTTCAATACAGGATTTTAGTTATCAATTTCTGGGGTTCTTTTCCACATGAATTTTTTTTTTTTTTCCTTTCTAAGTTTGTGTTTAGACTTAATAGTAGTCTTACAGCAAATGTGAATCATGGAAGGTGGTGAAGCATGCAGGGCATTTGGAGCAGAGGAAAAAATATTCAGCATATACCTTTTTCTCTGGACCACCCTTCCCATGCCAATCATCAGCTGTGAAAGAGGCACATGACCTAAAGAGCACTTCTGCTAAAATGAGTTTTCTGGTTTTGTGTAGATCTGCAGGGAAAGCTATGGTGTGATAGAGCAGAAGAACCTCGTTGAAGATGGAGATAAAATTCTGGTACAGAAGGACAATAGGTAAGTGGGGCATGTATGGGGGTTGACTGATACTTGCGGTGGTCAGGTGCAGTGCCACAGAACATTTGAGCAGAAATGTGGGAGAGAATTAGAAGTCACTGCAGATGTGCTAGGAGCAGTTGTTCAGGTGCCAGTGGTGCTTGGGAGAGAAGGCA
Source organism: Semnornis frantzii (assembly GCA_013399775.1). Taxonomy (NCBI): domain Eukaryota; kingdom Metazoa; phylum Chordata; class Aves; order Piciformes; family Ramphastidae; genus Semnornis; species Semnornis frantzii. The sequence continues at coordinate 40,839 of VWYK01026684.1, read as the reverse complement.
AATTTTTATCATCTTTCCACCAGTGTCCCACACCCTGCTGGGTGGACAGCTTCCCTATAAAAGACACCACCCTTGGTGGGTTTTTTCCTGGTAAATAAACATTGCAAATTGTTTTGGCCTCAAAAGGTTAGGGTTTTTGATGGTTTGGAGAGAAGTTGTATGTGACTAAGAAAACTGAGCCTGGCAAATACACTGGGCTGTGATAATTGTGCAGCCAGAAACACTTTTCTTGAGTATTCCTAATAGCAGACCACTGTCCCTGATTTGAGCCACAAGACCCAGCTGTTTCTGTTTGAACACCTGAATTATTTACTAGCACAGCTACCCATTCTCTTCACCACTCCCTTTTTTTTTTTCTTTCTTTTTTTTTTTTTTTTTTCCCCAGTAGCTAAACTATTTTCTTCTCATAATCCAGTAAATGGATTTCTACAAATGCCTTTATTACTTCAAGCAGTGTTCAAATTCTTCTCTGCTGGCAAAACAGTGTGATTCAGTGACTAGTCAGCAGCATGTTTAAGAGCTTGTGCTAGGGTTGCTGAAGACCTTACTGGCAAGCCTGCAGATGAAGTAATTTCCTATTAATCTGATAATTTAAAAGAGTTCTGATTGTGTCTAAAGCCACTGCTGTAACAAAAGCTTTGCCTGTATTACCTTTCTTATTGTAATACTGCCCAAAATGCTCAAATTTTACAGCTAAATTGTTGGCTCCATGCAAAGTCCTTGTGGAGGTGGAGCAGTACATGCCTGTCAGCCTGCAAAGGTAGGGTGGGATTCAGGTAAACAGAGGAGAGCTTAATCTACACGTGCCACCATGAAGTAAAGATGAAAATGCTTAGTGATAATATCCTTTAAGTTTCTAGGCTGGGCAAGTACATTCAAATTTAAAACAACCTTTTTTGGTAGTATGTAACATACTGGCCTTAGGGGAGGAGCAAGGATTTTACCTTAGCAAATGTTTGGGAGGAGCACCTGGGTTGGCTCCTGCAAGTGTTTATTAAATCAGGATAGGCAACAAGAGAGGGAAATCCTTAAGCAGGAAGGCTAGTGTGTAGCTCAACCAGCTTAACACATTACAAAATGCAATTGCTTCAACTTGACCAGGGTTTTGAACTCAAGCTAACCTCTAAATCCAAGTCTAGACATGGCTGTCAGTTCATCTACCTTACTGTGCCTAATGACTTCCTCCACCCTTATGTTTAGAGGCCAGGGACCAAATTGCTGCCCTCCTGGCCTGAATAGTTTCCTGTGTATGGCTCTGAACACTGCTTTTCCTGCTCAAGGAAAGTTCACTGGAAACTGAAGAAAGCATAGAATTTCTTTGACTAAAGAGTGCCAAGTAGAAAATGCCTGCATTTTCCCTTTCTCCTTTGGAGTTCATATTGTGTCATGACATAAAATGTTCTTGATAGAGGCCTCGTGACCTTAACAGCCATAGAGGTACTAAGTAACAGTTAAGTGCTTAATCAGCTTGATTCTCCCTAATGCTCAGGAAAATGGTAATAAAACAACTGCACTTGAAAATAGCACACCCTCCTCCTCTTGCTGTATGACTTCTTATGAAGAGTTGGAATATTTGTCAGTCTGCTTCCTTATTTTTCTTTTTTTACTTTCTCACTCATCCCTTGCTGCTTTTACAGGGCATATGCATCGAGAATTCCTCCACCACAAGCTGAAAATATTTATTTCGGTTGTGGTGTTCTCAGCTAGAGATTGAGATACCAGATTTGATGGTGTTGCCTCTTCTAAGTGCAGCTGTGAGCTGTTCTTGAACGGCAGGCAAAAATACCTCCACCCACAGAATAGTTTCAGGTCCTGGTCTGCCGCGTTGACAAAACCAAACCCAAACCAACCGACAAACAAACACCCCAAACTAAAACACCAGAAAAAGCTCTGACAAAAAAAACCCAAAACAAACCCAAACAACCTCAAAGAAACCAAGTGAACAAAAAGTCAGGGGAGGTATTTTAAATCATTGCACAAATACAGTTCTGGTGCTGCACTTGCACTCACTTCATGGTGCTTTGAGAACAAAAAAAGAGAGTATAATAAAGATGCTTAGCCACCTAACAAAACCCCAAGATGGGATTTCAACAGACTATGCCACAAGTTTCTTTGGCAAAGACTGCAGAATGGTGTGTTTGGTTTCATGCTGTTCTGAGCAACCTTTGAAGCAAAACAATATTGTTATTCTGAGAGGAGTTGTTCTTTGCCATGTACTCCAAGCGCGCAAGTCCTGTGTGCACCAGAGTGTGAAGGTGGAAGAGGAAGCTTCTGTGCTGTTCAGACTGTCTTCTTGCTCTGTAGTGAGGGCTGTTTCTTAATTTCTTTTGCTGCTTTCTCTTTGGGGCCAGGAGGGAGGGGATTTGCCTTCCAGTTTCATATGAAGACTTTGCAGGATTTCCTCAATCTACAGGTAGGCTGCAGCCCCAAATCTGCTGAACCACTGGCTCACTGGGTGCTGAGTCAGCAGGAGCTGTCTCTGAAAATCCACCTAACTAGGAGTCTGTCAGGCTTTTGGGTTTTCAAGTGGCAGTCTTCTGGGCACTGCCTGTTCCCTCTCCCCAGCAGAGCTCTTGCTCACAGCAACCTGGCAGTTTCAGGTCATTGCGGGTGGGCACAGAGCCTTGTGCTGAGTGATGGATAAGGAATTGGCTGGAGCCAATTCAGTGTGACCAGTGACAAGTGGTGTCAATCAGGGGTTACTACTGGGGCCAGTGCTGTTTAACATCTTTGTCAGTGATATGGACAGGGGGATTGAGTGCACTCTCATTAAGTTTGTGGATGACACCAAGCTGTGTGGTCTGGTTGACAGGCTGGAGGGAAAAGATCCATCCACAGGGACTTGGACAGAATTGAGAGGTGGGCCCAAGCCAACCTCATGAAGTTCAACAAGGCCAAGTGCAAGGTTCTAAACCTGGGCTGGAGTAATCCCAAGCACAAATAAAGGCTGGGCAAGGAGTGGCCCAAGAACATTCTCAAGTAGAAGGACTTGGGAGTGTCAGTTGATGATAAACTGAACATGAAATGGCATTGTGGTCTTGTGGCCCAGAAGGCAGCCATGTCCTGGGCTGCATCAAAAAAACCCATGACCAGCAGGAAAAGGGAGGTGATTCTTCCCCTCTACTCTGCTCCCATGAGATCCCATCTGGAGTACTGTGTCTAGTTCTGGTGCTCCCAGCATAAGAGCAAGATGGAATTTCTGGCCAGAGGAGGCCATGAAGATGATCAGAGGGCTGGAGAACCACTCCTATGGGGACTGGCTGTGAGAGTTGGGGCTGTTCAGCCTGGAGAAGAGAAGGCTCCAGGAAGACCTTAGAGCAGCCTTCCAGTAGCTGAAGGGGGCTGCAGGAGAGCTGTAGAGTGACTTGCTGTGACAGGATGAGAGAGAATGGCTTTAAGTTTGAGGAAGACAGAGTTAGACTGGGTATTAGGAAGAAATTCTTTACAGTAAGGTTGGTGAGACACTCAAACAGGTTGCCTGGGGAGGTCATGGATAGCCCCTCCCTGCAGGTGTTCAAGGCCAGGTTGGATGAGGCCTTGAGCAACCTGGTCTAGTGAAAAGTGTCCCTGCCCATGGCAGTGGGGTTGGAACTGGGTAACCTTCAGGTTCCTTTCCAACCTAAACCATTTTATGAATCTGTGAATCTATGAGATTCATAGGCTGAGAAGAACTGAAGGTTATTTCGTGGACTTCCTAAACGTGCTTGCAGGAAGTGTGCTGTGGTGGAGTGTTCCTCCAGTGACTGAATCCTGATACTTGCTGAACACAATCTTCATGCAGGCCACGGGTTCTGTAGGGAAGAGAACTCTGTTTGTGACACCTCCCCAGCACTCGGCATCCCTCTGGCTCCTTCCTGGCCCCGTGGGTGACTGGACGCAAGGGTGGGTTTAGTGGTAAAATAGAGCCTGGGGTGCTGGGGGACTCTTGTGCTGCTGCTGCTACTGGGGAATAAGCAGGTGCAGGGTGGTACTTGCTGCCTAATACATTGTCCACGTTCCAGTGACTTGGCTTACTGAGGAGGAGGGCAGCATGCTGGACCTGTCACAGACATGTCTGCAAAACACATCACAGGAGAAAGGGGAGAACTGCTCAGGCATACGATTGAAACTGCTTTCCTTTGCCTGCTCTCTCTCTCACTGCACTAGGAAAGAATTTGTTGAAGCCTACGTAAATTACATCTTCAACCTCTCCATCCATGAGTGGTACACAGCCTTTTCCACTGGCTTCCTGAAAGTGTGTGGTGGGAAAGTCCTGGAGCTCTTCCAGCCCACAGAGCTCAGGGCCATGATAGTTGGAAACAGTAACTACAACTGGGAGGAACTGGAGGAGGTAAATCTTCCCTCTTGTTATGTTTGTTTTCTTTATCACAAGCACCAGGACTGCACAGTTGAATGAGGTGGACACTAGCCTGGGATGTGAGATGTGATAAGCCACTGATGCTTTTTTATCTTCATTTTTCTTTTTTTTTTTAATGCTTCTTGTATACCTTGACATCATTCACATGAAAAGTTTCTTCCTGGGCTATCTTGCTACTGATAAAGCTCAGGGAGGAAATTCAGGATGAAAAAGGACAGGTGAGAAGGAGTTCCACCTGTTATCTTTCTGGGAGGAAGCCTAAGACTGAAGGGAAGAGACAAAGTCAGGGTGTTCATTCACAGAAAAACTCGCTTCACTGCACATGGGCAAGAAGTACACAGCCAAGGGTTCAAAGGGGACTGGACACCCCTTGAAGATGCACAGTCTAAAAATGCATGGATCAGCAAGTAACTTGCTCTGCCTCAGCAGTGAAAGTGGCTTTGCAGTGCAGAGCACACAATCCTGTCCATGAGTCCAGCCTGTGAACAGATACTCCAGGATTCCTCATGACACATGTAGCTAGCCTCCTAACTGGAAACTTAATGCCTGCCCTCCACACATAGCTAGCAGAGCCTTTTGCTGGGTCTTTGAGCCATGGAGTCGCCCACAACCTGTTCTGTAACTGTTGGACATCAATCTGGTGTTAGGTACCAGAGGAGATGAAGTCTGAGTTTGCTTTCTAGTGCCAGGTGGAGTGATGTGACTTTTTGGGTTTTAATAGAGCGCTGTCTATAAGGGAGACTACACCGCGACACACCCGACTGTCAGAATGTTTTGGGAAACCTTTCATGCATTTCCCTTGGAAAAGAAGAAGAAATTTCTCTGTAAGTATCTTACAGTGGTGTGGAGTTTCTCCTGAACATGCAAACTCAGATAGGAGTGTCTGCAGAGCTCCAGGGCTATGGCATGTTGCGTTAAATGGTAGAAAATGATCCAGCATGAATAGCTGAGTTATCCTGAGTCACCTGTTAGGCAGATAATCTGTTTTTCTGTTTTCTCTCCCTTGTCCCTCTCATTTTAATTTGTATTCACTTTTACCTTCAAAATCACTGGGTGATACCTGCAGTACAAAATCCCATGCAGCTTCACAAGGGAACGCAGCATCCTTCCATTTGTGTTGCCAGGTGGTCAGTGCCCACTGTGCACTCTTAACCTTTCGTGCACCGCCTCTGTGAGGCCAGCCATGTCCTGCATGAAGGTCAGTCAGCATCTCAGCCCCTCCAGAGTCCCACCGTGTGGGCGGGGATGGCGTTTGCCTTCAGGTGCAGCCCTCAGCGTGAGGTCTCCTGCCCTGGCTGTCCAACCTCCCCTCTGCTTCTCCTAGTGTTTCTGACGGGCAGTGACCGCATTCCCATCTACGGCATGTCCAGCCTGCGCATCGTCATCCAGTCCACGGCCAGCGGGGAGCAGTACCTGCCGGTGGCACACACCTGCTACAACCTCCTGGACCTGCCCAAGTACAGCAGCAAGGAGATCCTCAGCGCCCGGCTGGTGCAAGCCATTGATCACTACGAGGGCTTTAGCCTAGCTTGAGCGGGGTAGGAGAGGCACAAACACTTGGGTACAGAGGAAGAAAATGATGGGCTCGGCTTTATTTTTGTAAGGGAACGGTTCAGAACTCTTTTCTTTTGAGAATATAATTAGTTATAATAATAATAGATTGTGATGACGCAGTTTCAGCCTGATGCTGCTGGCGTTTTGTGGGGCTTCAACAGGGAGAGGCCGTTGCTTCTAATGTTCTCACCTACTGAACAAAGTTCAGGGGGCACTTTTGTTTCCCCTCCAGCTTGACATCACTGCCTTCCTTGGCACTTCCTTGTAGTTTGCTTTTATTTCTCCTGCACACACACTTACCTCTCCTTTTACCCCAGTTTAAATACTTTGATGTTCCTTGCATTTAGGCTGTGGTGGAGGATCAATTAGTGATCTGCTTTTTGAAAGGCTCACAGGAGACTTTTCCTTTTTTGAAAAGCTGTGATTTCCTCTACACCCTTCCCCCCCCCCCTTTTTAAAATGCAAGCTGGTTCTTGCTTGCTTTGAACGGAATTATCTCCTCTTCCCTTTTGGTCCTTGGCAGATGGTACTGGGCTGGGAAGTCATTTCTGACCTCTAGGACCATGTATTTGTGGTGCTCTGTCTTTTTTTTGCACCAGGCTGTCTCATGGAGGTGGTTTGGAAGGATTAAGCTTGGTTTTGACACCTTTGTCTTGAATTCTGTTTTCCAAGCAGTGTCTTCTTAAAGAAGCCTCAGACTCTGCTGGAGTGGAGTTTGTGTTCAGGCTTGTGGAAAGACAAATTCTACCTATCATAATGGGTTTCTCAAATTGCATCTCTCTTTGTGTTGTGTTTCTGCCTTGGCGAGCTGACAGTTTAGATGGGTGGGCTTTGCTGCATCCTGTTTTTCCATGCAGGCAGAGGTGTTACTCCAGTAGAAGGTGAGGTGGCAGTTTTTACCACTGCCACCTTTCTCCAGAGGAGCCATGTGTGTGTGAATGTTGTGTGTATGTGTGTGTGGAGCTGTGAGAGTGTATGAGGTACCTAAAAACTCTCTCTACTCACATCAGATCAAAGAAATAGGCCTGAGATCCACATCTGAGTGACAACTCTGTTTGGAGGCTGGTTTATTTTTGTAGTTAGGGTTACTTTATTTTGCTGCTTGCTGAGAGGAGCCCTTTCACTTGACAGCTGTTTTGCTGCGGGGCCCTAAAAGACAATCTGTGCAACATAGACTGGAAGTGCACAATGGGACTTGAGTAGGCAAAATCATTACCTAAATCTATCCTGTAGCATTGGAGAGCCTTAATCCTCTTTCCCTAGTTTCATCATCACAACACCTCCCTGCCCTGCCCCCCATCCCCAATTTAATGAAGTCTGAATGATCTCCAATTCACCTACCACCCTCATTTTTCAGGTCTCGATGTAAATCTCATTTTAAGCCTAGGGTGGTTTTGACATTGATTCGTTGTTAGGACATAGTATTTATGCACCATGTTCAATATACAGTATTGAACTTTGCACCTCGTAATAAAAGGTTTTAGGCTCCTGGGTTTTTTTAAAGACAAGCTGTGGGCTACACCGAGAGCCCTCCAGCCTCTTTCTAATCAGCATTGAAAACAAATATACACTTATATCAAATGTTTATTTTCGATGTGTGTGTACATAGTACAGTATTATGCAATAAATTTGATGTTTAATTCTGACTGAGTGGCTGCCTTTGTGTCAGGAGGCGAAGGGCTGCCTCAGGCACCAGCTCTGCCTCTCCCACTGGTCTTGTTCTACCTCTGAACATGTGGAAGCAGACTGCTGCTTTCCTCTGCCTTGGCCCTGCTGCTGGTGACCATCTCAGTCGGTCCGCTTCTTGCTTGCGTCAATCAAATGTTGCCCTTCCCCTTTTTTCACCCGGCTTAGGCCCTGTGTGCTGGTTGGTAAAATAGAGCAAGGCAGGACGAAGCCACAGCCTCGGAGGACTTGCTGTTCCACAGACAGAGCAAGAGGAGTTTTATCTACGTGACTTGGCTCACCCACAGTCTGGTAAGTCTTCAATGGAAGTGCTGGGCATTGATACCAGACATGCATCTTATCTACCCCATCCCTTCATCCCCACAGGCAGAAGGCTGTGCAGCAGTGTCAGTCCTCATGGCACCTAAGAGCGCCATTTTCAGTCTGTGGCCTCTCCAGCCTGGCCACACAGCCCTGCAGGTGTGGGCAGGTCTTGCAGTGTTCCCTGTAGTCTATGGATCCTGGGTGTCATGGGCTCCAGATTAGTACTGGAAGCAGCGAGGCTGTGGCAGCTTTGCAGAACCTGGTGGTCTTCCTCTGTCAGACTAGCCTCAGAGCTGTTTCTTCATTATTAATGGTAAGTAATTTAATTAACAATTACTGCTCTTGTGTGTGTGAAGAAAAAATACCAGACGGAGAGTGAGTGTGTGTGTGTGTCTGCTTGCCTCTGCCCAGGATGTAGTTTGGCAGCTGAGACGCTCCCTTGGCCACCAGGGTCCCTTGCCCTCTTTGCTCAGGGAATTCATACCCCCTTGCTCCAGCACAGGCCTGGAGGACAGGAGCTCAGCACCCACTGGTCAGCTGCTGTGACCTGTAGCCTGAGGATTCAGCCAGCAATCATGGGGCCTTGTGCTTGCCTGGATCCCCAGTGCTTTGAGACATCATTAGTGTAAGCAAATATAGTAAATTTAGTGGCTTAACACAGGCTTTCTGTCATGTGGGCTTATGGTTTCAACTTGGAGCTTATGAAGGAAGATTTTTCAGCCCAGGGAAGATGAGCTTCCAGGGAGACCTTACAGCTGCCCTCCAGTACCTGAAGGGATCCTACAGGAAGTCCCAGGCCCATGCTCCTGGTGCAAACAATACTTGTTACCAAAAGTGCAGGGAATATTGCTGGAGTTTGTCCTCTCTGCCAAGCCAGAAGGCACTTTGCAAGTGCAGCCATGCGGATATGAAATATGCCCTTCAGGAACACAGCAGCATCCAGAAATAGGAAGTGAGCCACCTCTGCCACCAAGTTATGTCATAGGAGAGGGCCAATGAATGCATTGCTTGATAGTTTTCAAATGCAAAATTGACTTCCCCATCTGCACCTGTGCAAAAGTCCTCTCTGCTGCCTTGGCTTAGAGAAATGAGCCTGGACTCAAATTCCCACTCTAACAACCGGAAATCCTTGTCTCTCCTGAGAGATGGGAAACAGAAATAGTGAAACTGAAGTTAAGTTGAAGTACAACACTGCACCTTGTTGCACCAGCACCAGCTGGTCTTCAGACAAAACCCATGGCAGGTGCCCAGCCTCTGGCAGCTGTGCTGTTGCCATCAGCCAGCAAGGACTACTGGTAGCAGGTGCTGACAAGCCACCACTTCAGCCCCAGCACTGGACCAGCAGCTGGCACCATCCCATGAACAGGGCTAGCTTTGAATCCAGGCACTGTGAGGACAATCACAGGCTACAGCCTGGCTCTGGCTTCAGCAGCTTCTTTCAGTATTTGCAGGCATCTCCAAAGAGGACTCAGGAAGCACCTCAGGCTGAAGGGTGTCTGGCAGCCCTTACGCTCCAAACCTGGCACATGCCAGGAATAACAATGTCTTTGCAGAATGATTAAAAGATAAATTGCTTTAATTGCACTGCCTTTAACACAGACATTCATTATTTGACTGGCCACTGAGGAGTAATGCAAATGGCAGCTTGTAAGGACAAGTTTTTCCCTCTGTCTTTAACTCTTACAGTCTTACTTTGTCCACAACCCGCTCATCATCATCACTGAAATAAACCACGATCATTTTTTCTACCACTCTGTGGTAACACAGACATGCATCTGGAACAGCCCCAGTGGATGGAAAGCCCAGCACTGCCCTCCTACAGCACAGTTTGTTCTAGTGACCTGGAAACAGGTTGTCTTCTACTAAACAGCTTATTTATATCACATAAAGTACACTTTTGTACAGTACTTCTCACCTTTTAAACACACAGTCTTGTATTTAATGTTCTCTGGTAAACAGATGGATGTTGGCATAGAAAAATGATCAAACAAAACGTTGCTTGGATGGACTTTGAGGAGTGTGACAGGGCAAACCATTTCTGGCTATTTGTGGTTAGTGGGAAGTCAAATCATCTGTGGGAGATACAAACACAATATTTAAGGGCTCAGGCCTTGGGGCCCTCCTCCTGTGCAGGCTTTGGGGAGGGGAATCGCAGCATCTGCTACCCCAGGACAGAACGCTGAGCATTGGTACAGCATCTTCCCAGGAGTGGAATTTTAAAATTCCCTTCTCTGCCCCAGCCATTCCCAGCAGCTGGCTTCACAATGAGGCAAACCATGGTTGGTTTGGTTGTTTTTTTTTTTTTTTTGCCACAGGAAAACACTTGAAAAGTTTAAAAACAGAGATGTCTAGGTGTGGTTTTTTGCATGTTTCTTTTTTTTTTTTTTTCTTTTAATGTACAATCAGTTAACAGGTTTTGTTACTTTCAGCTTTCAAAGTTCAAAAAAATATAAACTCTCTAAAGTGCATAATTGTACTTACATTTCATATAAACTATCTGAAGTTCTAGCAATATACCATGTAAACAGCATTAACTAAGCATCAGAAAATGCTACAGTCTCATCAGTTCAAAAATAAAAAGACTGTTCCCTACATATCATTTATCAAGACTTGTTAGGGGCACACCCCAGCAAAACAGGTTAATTCATCAGTACACAGTGCAAACAGGCTTTGTAAAAATAAGCAGAGAAAACATGCTTGCTCCTGGGAGGCCTTGGCCCACTGGAAAAAAAGGGCAGAAGCTGTTTCTCTTGTCCATGTGAAATTGTCCAGGCCCAGATTCAGCAAAGTGCCCAAGCTCTAGTTCATCACAATTCAGCAGAATCCCAAATGCAGGCCAGCCTGAGGCACATGCTCACCATGCATGTTTTTGCTTTGCTGAACTGGGCCTGAACAATACAAAACTGAGCCACAGCCAAGGACTTTTTCGTTGCCAAACTTCCTCTCTCATCTGACACTTCTGCTAGCAGAGTGATGCTGCAGCCACTCTGAGGCTCAGCTGCTTTATCTAAAATGAGTAGGCAGAGCGGATTACAGACTCTGAGAGGAAGAGAGGGCAAGAGCTGGCTGAGGGAGAAGGGCACAGCTCTCTTTTCCTGGGCTGCCCTGTGTTCAAACAGAGTTCAGACGTATCTTCACAAGCAGCTTTTTAACACAGGTGTGAGCCCTGTTAACACACTCAAAGCATCAGTTTCGTGGAGGCTGAGCCTCGCAGCAGAATTGATGGAAACTGGGCATGGCTGAAAAGCTAAGCTCCAGGTCAGCACACAAGTCCTCTGGACTCTTTGGAAACAGAAATTCAGTCTTCACTGATTGTACATGGAACAGGCAATTCTGCAGTTGGTGTAAAAAAACCAGGTCTGGGAGTTCTGCTGTGAAGTGCTTTCACTAATGCACATCACTGCCTTGCCCACCCAGACTAGTAACAGGAATTGTGCAAACCCTCTGGGAGTAGACTGCCTTTTGAAGTGCTTATGTGATGATGCTGAAAAGACCAAAACATCCTCAGCATCAGTTTTGGCAAGAATTAAGATAGCTCATACAGCAAGTGGAAGGTAAGTTTGAGCACCACAACCCAAATACACCAATTTGTAAGCCCACTTGCCCATATAAAGGAAGGAAAGGGGGAGAAGTTGTTCCAGGGCCCTTTTGCCTCCTCTAGTGTGACTTACGTGAGAGCTGGCTGTGATGACTACATTTGGTGTCAGCCATTTGGTTTCTGCACCTGAGCTCCATAGGGGATCAACACAAAAGCAAGCATGACAGAAATGCTCTCTCTGGGACATCAGGATTGAGCCCTGGCTGAGGGCAGAATGAGTTCCTGCACACTAGCCTCTGGAGTGGGAGAGTGAGGCCAGGTGATCCGGGACTGCAGAACTGCAAGCCCTCAGCTACTTCGTGTGTTCCTCAATTCGCTGCTTTTTCACTCCTTCAGGCAGCGTCTGTCTAACATGAACCAACTGATTCAGGCATCCCAGGGCCACCTTCTCTGAAAGTCGTAACAAAAAATGCTGAATTATCAATAGGTGCACCTGAGCCATGGGCCATTTCTACAGGCAGAGCATGACTCCACGCCTTCAGTTCCCTGCAGCATCCTCTGTGCTGGTATACCACCAGTACATGCCTGGAAGAAAAGTCCATCCTCTGCTGCCACTATCACAGTGTCATAGCTGCAGCCCACACAGTCTGACTGATGGTGCACACAAACCCCAGAATTTAGGCTACTGAGCGTGATGCTCTCATGGACTGTTCAGCATGGACTCTAAGGTCTGTATCAGATGATGAGACACCCACATACTAGCGAGGGGGATCTTCCAGATACCTGACACCAAGCATTTAGCTGGTCAGCTACTGAAATCCCAAGGGATTCTGGCTTTTAAAGCTTTTAAATCCTCTTTTCCTCCCAGTTTCCTAAACAGTTACAGTAGCACCTTCCAAGCAGAAGGAGCCAGCAAGAATTTGGTTGCATGGCTCATTGGCTTCCTACCCCAAACAGACGCAAGTCCTTTCTTCGACTTCAGTTGAACTGGCCTTTAAAAGTGGGAAGGAAACCCAGCTCAAGCCTAGGCAAAACTGTAACACACCAGCTCTGAGTGTTGACCAGGAGATCCTTACAGCATTTATCTAGAGCAACAGAAAATGCTGGACTCCAAACAGTCAGGTCAGAAGTCTTAACAAACCTTCACTGTAGCTACAAGAGAACAGTACTCATTCTATCATCTGACCTGTGCCTGCACATGAGATCAGCCAGGGCACTTGAAGTAAAGGAGAAGCTATTTGATGATTTAATCACTATTCATTCTACTTTGACTCTTGCTATGATATCCTGGGAAAAAATAATAGCATGGCTGCTTTGATACTCTAAATTACAGAATCTGTAAGCAAATCAAAACAGAAGGATCCCTTCGGTGACGTCATCATGTCTCCTACTGGCAAACTCCATTCTGGGCATCAGGCCTGGAGAAAGAGTGGACAACATCAAGTGCAGAGTGATGGGAAGCCACCTTTCGCCCCGCTCCCGCCTCCCTCCCGCCTGTGGGAATGGCCCTTCAGTTCCTGGGGAGCAGCTCAGCTCTCCCCAGCCAGGCTACCACTGCATCGACTTCATGCATTTGTCCATTTGCACTCTTCTTTGTTTATTGGCAAAATCAATCTTGTCTTTTACATGACCTTGGAACTGATATCTCTTTTACTGATCAGGACCTCCAGCAGCCTCAGTTTGGCCTTAATTTGCTTGTACTCGTTGTACTCTTCAGCCATAGGAGCGCGGTCTTCTTTCTGCACGTTCCTAGTGGGAGTGAAAGCAGATCATGAGAATTTCTTTAACAGGATGTCTTCCCCTCAGTACTCTCCTTCCAATTCTTGACCAGACCTATAAAGCAGCTCCTCTCCTCCTCCCTTTTATCCTTTAAAAGTGGGAAAAACCACTCATATTGAGGTTGAACACAGTATCTCATGGTTCCAAATGGAAAACCTTACTTGAAGCATGCCTGACTTCTCTGCAACTCCCAGCCCTGACGCAGCAGTTGAAAAACATTTCATTAGACATCTGACTGCTAGCACAGCAAAACAAAACAGAGCTGCTCCTGGCTTGACATCACATCATGTGCATGATCACACTTGTGAAAGTGGAAGATGACAGTTGATCAAATTTCTCTTAGCTTACATGAAACTTCTAATTTTTCCCTGATTTTACAAGAAGCTTTAAGGATGATGGCTGGTGGCAGAAAACTTAACAGTGTAAGTTAAGAGTATAAATGTATGAGAACATTCTATCAGCTCATTAACAAGAGACATTTTCTGAAAACAATAAAGCCTGCTACACTAAAGCAGAAGTACTTGTTGAAGTACTGTCTCAGTCCTTATAGACAAGCAGGAACGGGACAGAAACCTTAAACATATGTCATTGGGAAAAAGTCAGTTACTCTCTCACTGAGAAATGCTTCCATCATTCCTGGTAGCTATGCTAGAAGCAAATGGATTGTCACAACTTCTACTTTTTATTCCCTCTGCTTGTCCTAAGACGATGTCCTCAGAGTTTATGATCCCTGAGGTTCCTGGGGGCAATGGTGAGGAGCGGGCAGGGTGGAAAGGATTCATTTCAATGGACAACTGTAATCAATGTGGGTAAAACACTCACAAAGAAGAAATACACAATAGTCAATTCAGGTAGCTTTCTGTATTTGGAGGTCTTTGTAGATGCCAAACAGATCGAAAGCAGCTGAAGGACAGAGACAGCTGAGAAATGATTACCTTCCGTTTTGTCGGAAAAAGTTATCTTCAAAGTCTCTCAATTTTTTTCTGATGCGTTTCTTCTCTTCCCTGACTTCTTGGAGCTGCTCTAAGAGTTCAGGGCTGTTGGGTTTAAATATAAACAAGATTATTCGTCCACACACAATTGTAACAGGAAATATCCAGTAAATCTGCAAATGTATGGCTCTGTGTGTGCCAAGCAGAGCTGCTCCTGCAGGCAGCTCGGGCAGCCTGATGTTGCTTGCAAAGAAAAGCTCTGCAAGTAGCAAAATGATCATACACTTAGGCCGAGGCCTCTAAGGAGGTCAGGCATGCACTACACAATTTAGCACTGACTTCTTGCTGGTTTTGGCAGCTTTCACAGGATCAAGATCCTGTGGTCACAACTTAAGGTTACAACCTGTGTGTATTTGCATCAGAGTTAGGTGCTTGAAACCAGCACAGCTAATTCAGCTTTACTTCTCTGAAACCTCAAAACCCCTGTAGACCACTGGGTTATTTTCATGATAAAGGCTTGCCACTGGTGAAGGGGAGTTCCTATGTTAATGCAGAAGTCTAATGTCTGTATCAGGTCAGGGTACTTTCTTTCCATACCCTTTCATATGAGGGTCTATTGCATTTTAAAATAAAGCACACAAAAAAATCTGACTCAGTTCATAAATGGGGGGGGGGAACTAGCTGCTTTTTTAGCAAAAAAAAAAGCTAACTTAGCAAGAAATGATTTTGAAATTGCCTGTGAATTCAACATACATGGATGCTTCATGGAGATTTGAAAGCCCCATATCCTGATTGCTCCTAGATGGCATCTTATCATCCACTGGGGAAACAAAGCCGTCGGCATCATCTTCTAGTTGATCCAAGAAGCTGCGCACGTTGAAATCAGTTTTCATGGTAATTGTGAAACTTGGCTTCACATTGCTGTCCTCCTCAGATCCCTCCTCTTCCTCCTACAGAGAGGGACAGAACACCCCCACAACAGAAGAGGTTATTGCTCCATTCTCAAAAACAGGTATCTCCTTTCACCACATGCACCGGGGGACAGGTATGAAAAGTGGATAGGCAGAGCAAGCACTTTAACTGCTAAGCAATACAGGACACCAGAAAACCACCAGTAAGACATCCTATAACCAGAGCATGTCAGAGAAACTGCATCACCAACTCGGAAGGGCAACACAACTGAGTGGAAAAATACCTAGGGTTCTTATGTGTTTTGAGTCATTGTGCAAACTGTCTAAAGCATACCAGCCAGACTCTGCCTTTCCCCACATACACCTGGCGTGCACACAGCTTCAAGTGTGAAGTAGTCTCTCAACAGATGCAGCTCAACGGCTCCCTCTATTGGCTGAATTCAAGACTTCAAATGCTCCTACAGTGATCTCAATGAGCTCAGATCAGTCTTTCAGCAGTCCAGATGTGAGTGGTATCTGACTGACTTTGAAAGGACTCCTGTTGCTAATGTGTTCCCAACATCAGCCCTGTGGGGTTTGGTTGGAATACACTAAAAACTCGAGTGGAAACACCGCCCAGTGCAACTTCCCCACAGTACACTGATGAATTGGCTCTGTTCAGATTTTGTTGCAAAATGTATAGCACACGATTTGAAAGTCTGCTGCACCTGGTCCTTGCTAACTCATAGTACTTGTAAATATAAGGCTGGTCCTGCAACACTGCTGCAAAGTCCCTTGGATTACCAGAGACCGTTTTTGGCTTACAGTGACATTTCTAGAAGGTAGTCTTCAAGTCTAATGTAATGAATGAGGGATGAGCATTACAGGAAGGCAATAAATGCCAGCATGGACAGCAAGTCTCTTAATTATGTATTTATGTGTGTATATATTTATTTTATAACCATGCAACTGTAGCCAGGGAGGATATCTAAGCACATGCATAATTTTAAAAGCTTTTGAGGTCTACTATCTCTGAAGTCTTCGAGTGTATGCAAAAATCCATTCTTGCCCTGGAATCAAAAGAAGCCATTTTGTTTGCCTTTCTCCCCCCACTGCAATTCCTTGCAAACAGCTCAGTTATTTCTAAGAGATTCCTCCTGTGATTCAAGTAAAAAAAAAAAAAGGGAGAAAGTAACACTGCAACCTGGCATTGTCCCACTAAATTCTCAAAGTCAGTGATTTAAAAACCTATACATTTACATGAAATCAGAATTTGCCCAGAGTTCTCTTTTTAAGTTAAAAGCTCTAGGCCATGAAAATGCAATGCAAAACCACAGGCTGAGAATTACAGCCAACAGGGAAGCTTGGAGATGAAAAACATCTTTCTGATGAGAAATTTTGAGTAGTAACAATAACAATGACAATAATGATAGATGCAGAGAAGTTTGAACACATCTCAGAAAAACCTGCAGGGAACTTGTGAAAGTTCAAGCAGTATTTAGCATATGATTAGATCATTTTTGCAGTTTAAACAGGAGGCATAAAACCCTGCAAACAACTTCAGGCTGGGCTGGGGAGTGGGTGCCACCTTTCACTGTCATTTACCAGTGCCCAAGCGTGTTGTCCTGCCCTGCCACTTAAGGGCAACTAGGACTGAAGCAGGAGAACACCAATCTTGCTGTGGCATGGAGGAGAATTTGCTAAGTCAATGTATGCATTAAAACCAGTGGAGGAGTATCTCTAGCACCAAAGGAGGAGCTTCTGTGCCCATTCCTGGGAGAGCAAGTTGATTCTGGATTCCCCTTTTGGAGAGAAAGGAAAGGGACAGTTTTCATAAGCAGTGTTGACAGCATGCTCAAACTGCTGCTGAGGACAGATGCAGGGTGTCCTCCCCATGGATGTCCACAAGCCCATCCTTCTTGCCTCGCTTCAGGGCACCCAGGCTCCGGAGTGAGCCTCCTGCTAATAGAAGCCCATGGGAGGAAAAGAAAGTGTAGAAATTTGGCTTGTTTAGACCTCAGTGCTAAAACAATACATGTGGCTGTCATGGAACCTCTTAAAGCATTTTGCTGTTTAAAACAAAGGTGTGAATTAAAAGGATTTTAGCAATAACTTGAATGGAAATGGTCATCTAAGGCCTTCACTGTACATGAGTCTCACTGCACTGGCATTTACACCTTGAACCAGAATGCTCTTCATTGACTAGATCCATTTGCCTTGTACCTGCTTGGATCTTTAGGCAACCATGAGGCATCTGAATTTCCACAGCCACAAAACTAAAAACTTCAGAGTATCCCATCATCAGCACTCCCACCAGGCAAGCTTCCCAATGATTTTTTCAAAACAGACAACAGCCAAGATACTGTTTGGTAAGGTTTCACCTCAGACCACCTTTCAAGCTTTTATCCAACTCTCCCAAACACTTCAAAAAGCCCCACCAAAAAAAACCCAAACAGAACAAAACAAAACTCCAAACTGACAGTGTCCAGGGGCAATCAAGATAGGCAGTACTCTGTCCAGAGTGGCCCTTGCAGGGCACAAGCCTTTTGGCAATTTCCTCTCTTTAGTTCTGGGTGTAGTTTGATACAAAGCTGCTGTGTGCAGCTTCACAGAGCCACACTAAAGAGTTAATAACCATCTTAGGTGTTAATGACCTTAAGGTTGCCATCTTGACATTTCAGGGTTTGTATTCCCTGCAGAATACTGCTGAGATGGTATGATGCAGCCTGGGCACAGCACCAGCCATACTGGTCTAGGGTTTGACTCTGGGTGCAAGCATAGGTGAAAAAGAGAGACACACTAAATGGAAAAAAAACACAATCAAACCCAGCCAGAAGCAGTCCCCACTGGACCACTATTGCAGATCTGATCCAGCAGTCATCTAGAAAATGCTGAGAGCTCAGTGATGATACACCAGCCTCCAGACAGTAGCATAACATCTTCAGTCTGCAATCTGGTTTTAATGAATAGTTCATTAATATACAATCTACTGTAACTGCCTAATGCCAAATTACCTTGGACGTGTAGGGCTGCAGTATTTACACTGTTAACCAAACTCTGGCTAGAAAAGGACCAAGACAGAAACCACCCAAGTGCTGAAGCACATTTTTTCCCTGTTACATTGCAAAGGTAACAGAAGTGAGCCAGGGCCCAGCTCCATGCTGGGTGCCTGCCCAGTGCTGTAGCAGTCTTCACCACCAAGATAACCCCACAGAAACACAAGAAACAAACAGAACAACCCTGCCATCCAAATCTGACCAAGCATTAACTAGCAGAACCATTTCATTCTTAACATCCATCCTCATGTGACTTAGTCAGAAATACCCTTCACGAGGTGGTGACAAAGGGCCCTGGATAAAACAAGCACGTGAATAGGAGCAGGCATGGATCCCCTAAGTGCCCCAGCTGGCTCCACGTGCCAGTGTTAGTTTTGTGAGAGCTCATTCCTGCTTCAGTGCTGTGTGCAAGCCACAGAGCTTTGGAGTGAGAGAAATTACCACAAAACGAGTTAGTGCCGTTAAAAATAAAGAAGGAAAGCAAGGAAAAAAGCAGCGTACAAAGGTAATTGTGATAATTTTCTTTTTAAAGCAAAATCAAACACATTATGTGCAAGTGTAGGGGGAAGGAGAAGGATGGGAGAGAATGCAAAGCCAAGGAAATACTGTAGTCTTATCTACAACAAGGGAAAAAAATTTATCAGAACTGGTGAAGCTTAAAAGCAGCTACTGATTTTTCAGGAGGACACTGCAAAAAAAATCAGCAGTGATTAAAAAAACCACCAATCAATCAAACAATCATTCTTTTTCGTTGGTATAAGGGGGAAATTGACGCAAACTGAGCAATTAGTTAGCAGCTGGAGGTCTTCACCTTTATCTCCTTGAAGAAGGAAGCTGTTTCACCCTCGATAATTGGCTGCAGCAAAGGGCTTCTCCGCTTGCTGGAGGGGGAACCCTGTGACAGGTGTTAACAAGTATGTTACATTATGAACCCCTTTCTCCTTCACCACCTGCTCTTAGCTCATTCTCACCCACACATTCACTCTCAGCTCACGGCTGCACCGTCAGGAGAAATCTATTTCTAAAAGAAGAAAAGCATGCCTGGCAGCCCCCCTGAACCTTGGGAAGTTTTCTCTCAGGATGTTCAGCAAGGGGTATCACCGCCAAACGCTTCTAAGACAAAAGCTTGGATACTAGAATATGAGCTGGGCTGCAAGAAAACAATTCACTCCTGAGGCCTGTGCGCACACACCATTTGCTCGGCTCTCCGGAGCTGCAATGTAAGCCCAGCTAGACTCTCCAGGCTTGCTTTCCAGGAGCCTGATTTCCCACAGAAGCACCTAGTGATGCAGAGATGGATTTTCAAATGTATCTTGGTTCTGCATAAGCCTCTTGCTGTTCTCACTCAAGGGGCTTGGATAAGCCAGTCTTGACTCTTCTCTGCTGGCTGCTGTGCAATTTCAGTTTTGCATCTACACAGGACCTGAGCTCTCTTTTGAGAGCTTTGTGTTGAACTGTGCATGCACGGCTACACGCTTCTTCCTTCTTGATTGCCAATGTCTTCTTCATAGCACAGATTTTGGGGAATGCTTTGCATAGTCAAGGAGCAGCTTTTTGTTTTGTTTTAAATGCAGGACCACCTCCCACTATTAGCAGAAAAAGCTCCCTGCTTCTCAGTGTTACTGCACTGAGTAGTGCTGTGCCAGTCCACTCATTTCATTGGCCATCTATAAAAAGAAGCCAAGATGCGAGCACTGCTTGGGAACAGCAGGAAAGGATCATACATGACAGAGCAGAATAAGCAGGAGCCATGACAAAACACTTCTCTTTCTATAGACAGGCTATAAGTATTCTGTGTGTATTTTTTAGATCACATACTATTTTAGAAGTGGCTGACACAAGTTGTCTGAAATTAGAGATCGTGTGTTTGCTCCATAAAGGGGTGCACTCAACTCCCTGCCAAAGCATCACCTTGAATGAGGGAATATCCACCACTTGCAGGATCTCTTTAATAGAAAATGAAGTGTCAGGAGACTGGTGGTGCATTCTCTCAACCAAGGAGATTGCTATCTCCTGTGAGACCCACACAAATCTGTGCTCCTGACATACAATCCTGTGTAATAAAGCAGCATGGAAGACCTACAGCTCAGGGTGGATTGGTAAGAAAATGGAAGTGAGGCTATAGCCAAATGCAAGATGATGAAATAACAGCAGCAGCCCAATGGAAAGAGGAGAAACAACACAAGGTGAGATGTGCCTCACAGTTCATTGGTGGACACTAAAGTCCCTTGACCAGCTTTGCCTGACTTTACGGTGTGTCACCGATTAACTTACTTGCTTGGTCTTTGAATGATAAGGGAAGCTGAGACTTGGCCTTAGTTACTGTGTTGTAAAAAAAGTGTGGTGATTCCTTTTTCCTCTGCTTGAAACCAAAGAAACAGCCCCCAGAAGGATGCTCTACTCACAATGATAGGGATGGTGTTGGCTCTGGAGAGGATCTGCTTGACCAAGCGATACCTGTCATACAATGGCTTCATCACCTGCCGTTCATTTTTGGTAACCTGAAAGAGAAGTGAGATCCATGAAGCCTGCAGAAGGTTTCTCCACTACAATGCATGCCCCTGTGACTGCTGGCAGTCAGAAGGGGCTTGAAGGGAAGTTCATGAAGATGACAGGTTAGCAGCATTAGCTGTGACACCAGTGGTCATGTACATCACTGCATATCCTTGTCCCAGGTGCCAGATGAATCCTTTTTCCTCTTGTGGGGTGTCTTGTAATGTGAGTGTACAAGGCAGGTGGTTTAAATGACCAACTTAGATATTGTAAGTCCACAGCACAAAATGACCCATAGAAGCAGCTGTCTGTGCTTGTAATCATGCCTACCATTACAAGGCCTCCTCCTTGTGGCTGGGATATCAGAGGCTGTGTTTATGACCCATGAAAAGAGAAAGGAGCTGCAATGACTGGAATCTGCAATGTAAGAAGACTTTCCCAAGGAAGCTTAAACCACAGATTTCACAAAAGCTCAATTTCCAGCTCTGCTGTTTCTCCTCATCTCCTCTCCAAGGCAGCAGTTCTTCATTTTTTAACCCCATACCCCTGTGCTCCACCCCTCCTCCCAGCTACCTTGCTGGGGAGAAGTTATCACAGAGCTGTGAAGGGATGAAGGTGCCAGGGCTGTGTGACATAGAAAAGACAGAATAATTCTGTGAAGCCTACCTCAAGCCTTCCTTATACTGTTCTGTCCTTAACTCCACTCCTCCTAGCCGCAAACTGCATTCCCTTCTTAGCTTGAGTCTGTTACCAGCTCCAAGTGTTAATTCCCAAGTTTCTTTCAGATTCAAGCTAGGCCAAAACTCTCAGTAGTACTGACAGTGAAGGGAAGGGGAAAACCTAGCAGACAGTAGCTAGTCTAGGAAGGTGGAAGTCTAACTGTCCAACTAAGTACCCATTGTGAGGTTTTATTTCTTCAATGTTTTGTTACAGCAGGGTTAGAAAACAAACACACGGAATACTCAGCAGAACCAACCTTCCCATCAGGTCTGCCCATTCAGCACTGTCTGACCCATATCCTATGACTGTCCTTCCATTAGATCTTTTGTCTAACTTTAGATTATAAAGCTCTTAATAGGGGAAGCTTTAACTAATTCTGATGTCATGTCTATTTATTCAAGATATTTCAAGATTTTTTTACTGCTGCTAATCACCAGAGCATGTGAACAGCTTCCATATAAAAAAATCAATTTGAACAGTGTAACCCCATAAGAACTTTGTACAGTCTCTACAACGGGAATAGGAGGAACAGACTGGTGCTTACATTGTTTAGAGCAGCATGAGAATTTCTGTAGAGATGGCTTAACTAAAAGACTTCAGTCCCACCTTTACAGATTCATCTATCACTGGTGCAGAAAGGACCAGCCACACAATAAAACTGAGCTCCACTGTTTTTCTTGTTTAGTTAAATTTCTTCAAGAAAGAAACCAAATACTTGGCTCAACTATCCCCATTCTCCTCAAGCTCTCAGTACTTTTCCACTGCTGTACTCCCAGCCAGGAGCTGGGAACGGCTAAAGCTGATGAGATGCAGTCTTCCTTGCCATGCAGTTCAATGTTGCTAGGTATAGACTGCTTACTTAAAACTAAAAGGAATGAAAAAGCAGTTGTATAAATAAAGCATGAGAAAATGGGAGGTATGCTAACAAGTTAGGCTCCGGGCTTGTTGTCTTTCAGAACAATTTAAGTGAGTTCACTTTAACCTGTTGACTTATATCATTGTACAAGCAGCAGACTTGGTCCGATGGAGAACAAAGTCGGAACAAGTGGATTCCCTTGTGTTGGTCTTTTGCAATTCTACACAAACCCCCCCTGCACATTCTCTGATACAACTATGGTGGTTTCAGCTGATGGTATGTGACTGTACAATATTAGCACTTAATGAAAGCATTTCAATAAAATAGACTTTTTTTTTTTTAAATGGACATAGGAGAACATTATTCAGGATCACAAGGAAGGAATGGATCAGGAATCTCATGCAGTGGCAGAATGACAGATTTGTTGGCTGCTCTCATCAAGTGCTCCTTTTAAGCAGTAATTTGCTGCTCCCAAGTCACTGCTGAAGGGATTAGCACCACACTGAAATTAAGTTGCTTTACCTGTACAGCTGGAAGCAAAGAATATAATGTCATTGGTGAAAGCAGAGGTATTCATACAAAGTCAGCTCGGTGGCCTGAGAAGGCAGCGTGTTTCTGCCAGGGCAGGGGTCAACAGGACACAACACTTAATTCTCTGTCCATTTTCTGTTCCTTTTCTTTCTTAAGATCAAACATGCAAGAAGCCTCAGGTTCTTTGCTTCCACTGGCACATGAGAAAAAACATCCATTTCTTGGGAAGAATCTCCTCTCAACTTAAGCTGTGATGCTCAGGAGACAACTTGTTTCATGAATCCTTTGGCATAAAAGGATTATGCAAATAGCAAGGTACAGGTGCTGCTCTGCAGACTGCCAGGAGAAATGTGCTGTAGCTTCCCTAAAGAGGAGCAACACAGACACACCTGCCTTCCCAGGCAGCCAGTGATACTCACAAACAGCAACATTCCTAGGTGGATGGGAGACCACACGCCATCATTTCCATGTAGACTGTATCCCAGCAAAGCTGGTGAGTTTGCTGGGCCACTGTGGTGGGGCACAACCAGGTCCCTGCCCCACCGAAGGTTTGAATGGGGTGTGAAACTGTTCTGCTTCCCCCCACCTCTGGTTCCGGGGGTTAGGAATGTGAATGTGAAGGGAGTAGGTGTCAAGTACCCTACCCCACCCCCGCAGGCTGGAACAGGGGACAGCAAATTGCCCCAGCATATATATATGGCAATGGGACACATTAGTGGGCAATAAGAAGCACAGAAGCACTGGAAGCACCGAGGAGCAGACTTGGAGCAGACTGCTGTAGACTGCCAGCCACGGACTGCCAGCGTCGGTCCAGCCAGCGTCAGACTCGGACTCGGACCTTGACTTAGCCCTGGAGTCAGTCCTTGAGTCAGTCCTTGAGGGGCATCTGCAAGAACGGTGACAGAAAGCACAGTCCCTGCTCTCGACCGTCAGATGTTGCCTGCCTGTGGAAGGGACCTGCCTCTGCCCTAACCGTGGGTACTCTGTGAGCAGCCTGAGCTCTACCCTGTGCTGCCCCACGAGCTGCACTTCAAGGCACTGCCAGACTGCCCACAAGGAGCCAAGGGACCATCTCCCAATTCCTACTCCACTGCAGTGAGTAGCACAGACGTTCCCTAGGCTCCAGGCTGCCTTTATTTGTAAGTCTGGCAAAGCTATTTTTATAGCAAACCTTTCCAAGCTTTCTGATTTTCCTGAATTACTAAATTTCCTGTAAGCATCCTTGTGAAAGATTTTCCCAAATGAATTTCCGAACCTGAAACTAACCAATTTTCTATAAAGTTGTGGGTGGGGCTTTCTGGAAATAAAGTAACTGCAGATTTTATAATTCCTGCCTCGTGAAATCCCACAACCGAGACAGCCACAAACTGGGTCTGTAGGTCCTGGTGAGCACGATGCCAAACTAAGCACATTCAGCCTGTGGGCTCGCTCCTATAGGAATCTGCCAAGCCCAGTGCTGCGTGCTGAGAACAGACTATGCAGTGGCAGTGAAGAATCAGGGAGGTGGATTAGAGGATGCACATGTGGTTTGAATAGCAAGAAGTCCTAGTAACTATAACAAAAGGAGCATTAGGAGGATGATTTACTGTAAAGACATAAAATGATGCACTTAGGAAGAAAAAAAAGAAGTGCTGTACATACCGGTCTGCCATGAATGCTTTCATAATACAGCAAAGCTTTTTGAAGAGCCACTTTTTCAGCTGCTATCTGATCTCTTGTCATGTCCTGTGAAAAGTGGCACAGAGAGAAAGAAAGTCAGATTGCTGGACTCAAACAATACCAATCCGTAGCCTAAATGAAGTCATACCATTTTGTCAATGTTTTGAAGACTCATCTCTGCCTTCCAGTCCTCTTTTCCCAGCTATATTGTCAAAGAGAATGTTAATGTGAGTGGCAGCCTGTGCACAATGCATGCATATTAAAACCATATCAATTTTGCATATGCAGGTGTTTTATAAACATAAGATAGATTTATTCATTATCAGTGTGCCTTGAAAAAACAATGCTAGGCAACTTTTAATGATGGTGGCTCTTTTTCAGTTAAGATCCAAAGTGTAAATTCTACAATAAACCACATTTTCTTCCTTTTTTCCTCCAAATCTCAGACAAACTCCAGTACCCCTTGCAAAGTTTGCCATCTTTGCTTTGGCTGTCACAAACACATTTTACCAAGAACTGAAGTGCAGTCAGACCATCTGCTTCTGCCAGTCCTGCTATGGAATGAAAAGCTCTGGCAGACATGCCAAGGGGATCAAGCCAACAAAAAGGGGCAGACAGTTGAGGAAGGCTTTCTTAAGTTTGCCCGAGTTTCCTCACTAAACTTGCCCGATAGTAAGCCTTCTCTCCTGTCACAGCACCAAATACTACCACAGGCCCTCTTTAAACAGCCAGGCTGTGGATTCTTGATAACCTGAGAAAACAGTCAAATATAGACTGTGTGTATCTTCTTCTTTTGCAGATCTAGTAAAAAAAGATAATGCTGTCTGCCCCTCTCTTGCAAAGCACTGCACAATTTTCACGTCAGCAGACTCAAGGACTTCACTTGCAAGGCTGTCCAAACCTCTGGAATAAGAAGTTTCAGACACAAAGACCTCCCTGTTGATAACCCTCAGAGATTACATACAGCATCTAACTGAGCTCAATGTGAAACTCTCAATTGTGGAGATAAAATGTCCCAAAAGAAAAGCATTCAACTTTAGAATGAAGTAGAACTAAAGAGATGACTCAACCTCCAGAATCACTGAAAGACTCAGAATTTGCCAAAGCTTTTGGACATAAACCCAGAAATAGCCAAATACAGGGCAGGAAACATTGCAGTCATTCAGAAATGTTACTTGGAATATACAAGGACCAGAAAAGGAACAATGATACTCAGCAGAAACCGAGTTCTGGAGGGAAAGAAAAAAATCAAGATATTAAAGTCAGAAGAAAAGAAACCAAAACGAGTGTGCCAGAAGTAAAGGTTGTAGACTTTGTGACTGAACGTAGCAGACCACAGGGCTTTCACAAGTGACTGTGCAGCCACAAGTTACCTACTTAGGCATAAATCTGATCTGTCTGCATGGTACCTTGATATCTTCAGGTCGGTTTGTCTCTGTTCGTTTCTCTTGAAGCTTCTTCTGGATAGAATCAAGGGTGGCTTCCACAGCAGGCTTGGTAGATTTATCTGACAGGTCTTGCTTCTTGTCATCGTCCTTTTCGAGCTGAGAGCCAAAGCTCTTGGGGAGCGTGTTGCTCCGCTGACGCACGACAGGGCCAAGGTCTTCCTCAGATAGCTTCAGTTTTGACTCTAAGCAGGGACATTTGGGGGGAAGATGAGTAATTTTTCTTTTTGAAAATACGACAGTGACAGGACCGCTGCCTGGCATCAAATTTAAATGGGGTAGAGTCTGAGTGCCCCCCAAAGGTGCACCAGTGGTGGCTGCTCACCTTTAAGTTGCTTTCGGAATTTGGCCAAATCATTTGTCCATTTGAGCACTTCGGGGTTGGCTGCTTTGTCACTGTGGGAAGGCTGGGAGGAAAGAGAAGTCATGCTGAATTTCTGTTAAACCAGCAGGAAAGATCCACTGAAAAAAGCATGTGTCACAAAATGAGGTCAACAGAATTTGGATCCAACATAAAGCACTGCTGGCTCTGACTGGTACCTGCATAGCTCTGAGCAGCTCGTTTCAGACCTTGCTTTAATTGCTCCTGCCAGTCACAAGACTGTCTTTTAGGAACATTGTGAGACTGATTTTCTTTTTAGAAAACAGAACTTTTGGTAGCAAAATTTAAGTTGTAGGAGTGGCTCGGAGGGTCAGATACATGTTGGAATCCTTGTGACTATTGTTTCCTAACAAGAGGACACCTCCAAAACAGAAGGAGGTTAGCATGAACTGCCTAAGAAGTGCTTGGATGCATGTCTCCACAACAAAGGCTGCTTTACACTTAAAAACACCAAAATTACCCAAATGCTAGGCTAGAGTAAGTTCTTAGCATTTCTTCCAGTCTTCTGTGCTGCAGGCAAGATCCTTTCAGTACAATCCTTTGTGGTTTAGATCAACAACAAAGATGCACACATGCAAAGCTTTAGTTCCTTAAAAAGCTTTCTGTGCATTGGAAGGGCACGTCAGGAATAATTAGAGTACAGTACACTGCCACTGCTCAGCAGCACTCAACTGTTGTTCCCTGCTCAGGAACAAAGGCTGCTGCTCTCTCCTCTGCAATGCACTGGTGTCCTGGATTACCATCATGCAAATGAAACGTGCAACTGTGCTTCCCCTAAGCTGAACCTGAATAAATATGCAAGTAGAGGTTTAACATAGCTATTCCCACACACGGGGTGCATGCTTTTGGCACAGTGTCTTGTCCTGCACTGACAGTACACAATGCAAATTTTCTTTTTTTTGGAGCAACAGCTTTTTATTATTTTTTTTTTGTTTGTTTTGGTTTGTTTAATAAAAGCTTTCGAGCCCTGTGTATGTTTGACAGACTTCCCTGACGTCCCTTCTCTTTGTTGCTAGTGCACACCTCTCCATACAAAATGCTTAGCTGCCAGAGACTCACTCTGTATTTTCTCTCCTCTTCAAATTTGTCCTCAAATCTCCGAATCTTTTTCTTCAGTCCCTGAATCCTCCGGGTAAGTTGTGCAGGGGTAAGGTCCTCTCTGTCATCTTCGTAAGACCCCAAAGATGAGCTCCGCCTCCTATGAAGAGCAGACATTGCAGGAAGAAGTTATCCAAACAGCCACAGTATATCTTCATGGAGAGAAGGCCAATTAACCTTTGTGTAAATGGGAAATCCCACAGAAAAAAGCAAGCTACGTTGCTACTGCATAATGACAGATAGCAAAAGATGCTGTAGAAAGCCTCTTTGAGCAACGTCAATTCCATAGATACTAATCCATAAACCCAGAAATTAGTTACCAAAAACTTTCTTAAAATTATCAGTTTCTTGTCAACAGGAACAGAAACCTAATGCAGCACAGCTATCCAGCATATATGATCCAAAGAGATGCTCCTTGATGCAACTGTGCAAACTCTTTACAGCTGGGTGTCAGCACAGGCGAATCACAACCCACCTCATGAAGGAATGAGAATTGGGAGGGGAAGGAGGCACTTCTGTGTCATCCAAGTACTGTTGGCTCTGTCCATAGGCATAGAAGCGAGGGGACAGCATAGGATCGCTGTCCTCATCCAGAAGCTGTCGAATTAAGCGACCGGCCTGCGGGGAAAGGCGAGCCTCATCTGAGTCCAGGCCGTCTCGCTGCCACGAGGAAAGAGCAGGGATGGGCTCTGGGAAGAGTAAGACAAAGGCTGGTTTTATCGCTTTTGTTTTAAACGTAGGACAGACTCCAGGCAAAGCTTCTAATGCACCCTGTTTGTACTGGAGTGTGACTCCTTGTCATCAGGCATTCTTTGGGTCATTACTGACGTACATTCAGTGTGCAAAGCGACACAAAGCATTGCCTGGCCACAGTGGGTACTCTGCACAAGCATAAAAAAGTCTCCCAGGTGCAGCCAAAAGCTTGGCCATTAATTACCCCAGACTAATACCAAACGAGGCTATCACCAGCCAGCACCTTTGAGGAAAAGGTTATGCTGGGCAAGAGAGACTTACTAGCACATACAGGTGTAAGGGAGACAGATGGATTAGAGGAGGACTTTTTCAGGATGTACAAATGTTGTAAATGAATAGCACATTAATTGTCCTCCCACAGCCTCCAGAACTACAATACAACCCTGTTGCCTGCAACTGGAAATCCAAAACACAGCTTCTAGTCTGCAAGGAAAAACTTTTCTCGCGTCATTACTTGTTCTACAGGGTGTCTAGCCTGTAAATTAATAATGATGGTAATATAGTCTGAGTTTCCCCCTTTTATCTTTCACATTCAGCCCTGCTGCTTAACAGCATGATAGAAAAGTGAGGAAATCTTCAGTCCTCTGAATGATCTAACCAGCTGCAAATTAAAGCAATTTTCTATAGGGAGATGGTAGAATAGGAGAGACAGGGAAACCCAGCTCCACGGTGCTGATTAGCATAGCGGAGCCTACGGTGAAGCAACAGCCTCAATCTTGTGATCACTCCCTCCAGATGCCATAAGGAGTCTAGCATTTTGTGTTCAGATAGTTTACTAAGCTGATTTGCATGCTCCTACTTAGCACCACAGGATTAGACAGTTTAAGAGCCAGGCTTTGAACTTATAAATCTAACAAGTAGTTCCAGAGTCAAGTAACAAAACAAAAGCCTTATAGAAAGCTCCCAGAACAGCTGCAGAGCTATGGACTTGTTACTTCCTGTGTCTGTTCTTCCAGGAAGAGAAGGGGCTTTTGAAGTTACCGGTTTTTGGATAAAAAGCAGTCTTTAATTTTGCTGAACATTTTCATAGTTCAGAATGGATTGCAAGAGGATTTCCTTATAGAATCTCTACACTGTTTGTCATCCTCCCCAAGTACAATTTGGACAGCGCAAGATCATCCACAATTCAGTAAAGACAGGCTCAGTGGTATTTGGCCTGTACACAGTGTCAAATGATGGTCTCCTCCTCTTCCCTTCTTCCTTAGCACAGGAATATAAGTGGCACACCTCTGCTTAGAAGCTGGTGCTGCATGCAAAGTGATGAAGTGCACGGCTGGAAGTTTCTGCATAAGATCCTCTGACAGATGCTGTGGCAAGTGAAGCACATACAAGGCTGGCCTGCAGAGGCCATTTTGATGAAGTAAGCAAGACCCAAGGGTATGTAAGCTGTTTTGATATGGACTGGAAAGCCTATGCAGCCTGCACTCCTTTCAGTTAATTCCTGGAACAACAGTTTTTTCTAAGCTGTGTTCAACCTTGGCAGTTCCTAATACCTGAAATACTTTGCTCAAGGAATCTAATAAGAAGAAGGAAGGTGAAACAAAGGACAAATACAAATTTCCAGTATCTGAAGGGGGTCTACAGGAAGGCTGGGGAGGGACTATTTACAAGGTCTTGTAATGACAAGACAAGGGGCAATGGGTTTAAACTGGCAGAGGGGAGATTTAGACTGGATGTCAGGAGGAAGTTCTTTACAGTGAGGGTGGTGAGGCACTGGAACAGGTTGCCCAGGGAGGGTTGTGGATGCTCCCTTCCTAGAGGTGTTCAAGGCAAGGTTGGATGAGGCCTGTGACCTGTACTAGTGGGCGGTGTCCCTGCCTATGGCAGGGGGGTGGAACTAGATGATCCTTGAAGTCCCTTCCAACCTTGCTATTCTATGAGTCTACGATTCTACAAATACCTCAGCCAAACTGCAACACAATTCCCTGAATCTCACAATTTCAGGAAGGGACTCAATAAGATCTCTTTTAGCAAAACAATGGCTAGTAACACAAAAGGAACAAATGGGACACATCTGACCAGCAGGAATAAGGTGAAGGGATGCACATGACCCTTCCAAACACCTCTCACTTTTAATTTTTGGAACACACCCTTGCCTCCAAACAGAATTCGCCCTTGGAAATTGTTAAATTGCAACTCCATGGGATTTACATAGATGGAATAAACTTAGGACAAAAAGGCAAGGCAAATTAAGCTCCTATCACACCAGCTAACAAAGCCATTATTAATTATGCATGGATGCATGTGACTTTGTCCCAAGGTGGATTTATATACCAGATAGGCATGTGACATTCAGGGAATTGCAATGGCTCAAAGAGCCTCTGATCAAGCCCCGAAAGACAACAAACCACTTCATGCAAGCTGGCAGTATACTTTCTATTTTATTGATTTAAAAATACTGCCCACAGATAGAATCCACAGCATCAAGAAGGCAAAAAAAAAAAAAAAAGTCTTAAAAGGAAAAACTTTGGCAGAATAGATACAGAACATCAGCTGTTCTCAACCCTTTCTCCATAGGTAGCTTATTTCCCTTGCTGAGTGTAAGTATTTAGAAGGAAAAAATGTCATCTGAATGTAAAATGGCTAACCCCCTAAAAAGTAATACAGCAATTAATTATAGGAACATACTTAGGCATGTGGAATTATGGATTTTTATCTACATCAGATCACAAAGCAAACCTGAGTGTAGTCCAACTGCCTGCTATCTCATACTGGGCCTGATGCCAGACACTTCAGCTGGAAACAGTGGAATTGCTGGATTGCAGAAATATACAGGACCCAGCTAATGGTAAACTGTTGCTTTTTCTGACAGTGTATAATCAATCAATTCCTACATATCTTTTGTTAGTCATGTATCTAAGTGTTAGCTTTTTCTGAAGGCTGCTAAATTCCTGGACTTAATGGTTCAAGTTTGAAGTATGCTATTAATGTTGTCACCCTTTCCCTCTCTGCTAATTGAAGAATAAAATCTCAGTAAAGAATGCAAATATTTCACCTTTCCTTTGAAAATCGACTTGACAGAGCAGTACCCTTATTCATCTTCTGTCTTGAACAGATCTCTCTTGCTTAGGGAAAACTCAGTTTTCTACTCTTCTCCACATTCTTTCCATGTACCATTCTCCCCTATTTTTCATAATGACAAGCTTTCATGGAAAAGAAACCCCACTTGGGCATATTTAACTGCCATGGTTGTAGCAGTGCAGAGAAAGGGTGAAAAAATATTCCATTTCTTGGTCAGATTCAGCACATTTCTTTCAGGAATGCTTTTCCTGCACTTGTGCAGAAGTGAAACAACACTGGTATAGAGCCTGCAGTCCTTCAGAAGTGCTGCACTCCCTCTCAAAACCCCACAACCAGCTAATCTTCCAACAAAGCTGTCAGCCATCTGCCAGGTGTTGCTCTGCAGAACTCTGTGGCCACACATATACCTAAGGCAATAAAAACTTCTTTGCCAACCTGCCGCATACAGGGATGGAGATATTAATAAACCTGTATCATGCAAGAAGGAATAAAGATGAACTGTATCAAACTGGTGTGTTATTGGTGAGCTCCAAGCCATCTTGCTGACCATAATAACTATTTTTTTCATCATTATGCTGCATATTTAGTACAGGCCACGCATCCCACTAAAGATGCAGCCAGCAAAGTGCCGCGAGCATCTCTCTTTCCCTCTCTGCAGCCACTGAGCTGATACGTGCTCCTAACTGTGCTTGTACACACACCCCTCTGTTAAACAAAGGAGGCTAAACCTTAGCTGCTGTGGACTAAAGCAGGCCTGAAGGGATTAAAAAACCTCAACTAATTACAACACCTGAGGTCCTAGTACTAAAATCCCACTTGAAAGACCCCAGAAAGACCTCTCACAGAATAAAGCAGTTTAAATCCCCCAAACATTCACCAACTCAGCAACAACCCATTTCACTTATCTTACAAATAACAACCTTGTCTGATTATGAGGTAGCCTTCCTAGGTAGATCAAAAGTGGCTCAAAGTGCTACCACACCTTTTCAGTTGCTGAGATGATGCACCTCTCAGCTAGCAAGTCAGCTTTGTATTTTGATAACATGTCATAACCACAACAAAAACTGCATTTGCCAAACAATGACGCTACAAAATAAAAAACATTAAACAATGCAATTATTCTTTTCTGCACTTGGTAATAAAAGTGCAGCGTGTTTCATTGCCTTTTGATTTCTTATGCTAAAGAGTGCTATACACAAATACAGTGATGTGTCTAAGTCCACAGTGTAGAATACAGTAAACATAAACCCAACTTCCCTGTTGCCATACTCTTTGGACTTTTTTCCATTACTCCATTTTTTTTGGTTGTTTTTTTTTTTTTTTTTCCATGGGAAAGTATTGATTAAATCAGTGTCAAAACTGTTTGTAGATCAGTTTCGCCCTCAAGGTCTCAGTGCTGCAATACTTGCGTTTAAATTGTGTTTTAGACTTCTGTTGTTTTTTTCTGCGCATTTGGTTGGGTTTCTTAAGCTTTAAAGTTTGCAGAAAACCGACCACTGACTGTTTGATAAGTGCTTGTCACTGCAAACTCCACTTGAAATCTCATGTAGAGAATGATTTGTAAAGCGTCGGTAATCGAGCGGCCCAGGCAGCAGTCACATGGATAGCACTGACTGAACTGCCTGTTCAGCTGCTGGCTGCCGGGAGGGCCAGGTGCTGTTCTGGAGCGCAACTGTCGTGGTAGGTCTAGGCAGGCCAAATTGGGCTTGTACCTCTCCTGGCTTGCCCAGCCATGTTTTTCTGCTCTCCCTCCTGCTGTTTTGGGGAGAGCAAGCACGGGAAAAGGGACAAAGAACCTGGAGCCACTAAGTCTGGGGTCTGTGGCCTGCCCAGCAACTGCGGTAAACAAGGTGCACAGGGTTGCCTTGTGCAAGGCTGTGTTCTGCCCAAAGAAGGCTAAAGCAAGCCTATGGCTTCACCCAATATGGGCAAATCTTGGCTAACTGCCATTTGATTGGCTATCTCATGTCCA
The DNA here is from genome assembly GCA_013399775.1 of Semnornis frantzii. Lineage (NCBI taxonomy): Eukaryota > Metazoa > Chordata > Aves > Piciformes > Ramphastidae > Semnornis > Semnornis frantzii. The sequence goes on along the minus strand of VWYK01026684.1, from coordinate 7,814 downwards.
AAGGCCCATTAGTCTCAGGCTGTATTGGATCAAAGGAGATGAGCAGGGAGCACAGAGGCCTTTGCCATTACAAGGTGTGTCTGTG
>VWYK01026674.1:3132-16196 GCA_013399775.1 Semnornis frantzii | reverse complement strand
TGTCTTATCTATATTTGTGTTCTTGTTCTTGTACATCTCAGCAAGGCTATGAGTGAAGTAGACATCAACATTGTTTTCCTTTTACAGGTCACATTATTTTTTTCCGTTAAAATATTCCAATTAGCTTTAAACCAGCACACTAACCTTGATTTTTTTTTTCAGTTTAATTTTTGGTCATTCATTAGATCACTTATTTGGTTCATAACCTCCTGACTGCCACATAACCTGCAGTAATACCACTCTAGTTGAAGTCGAACAGAAAATTTTGGGTCAAATTAAAAAAAAATGTAAATCTAACCTAAATTTTCTGTGTGCTGCTGCCACTGTAATTTTAATTTGATCTAGATTTGCCCTTCCTAATTTTACTATCAACAAGATAAAATATGGGTTCATTTACCTGAGTTTGTGTGCTATATATGTTTGTTTTGGCAACATCTCACAGAAGTCATATTTTCTGAAATATTACAGCTAGCTATGGTCCAGTATCTTAATGAATAAAGGGTAAACAACAGTTTTAATCAACTTTCTATTTGAATCACAGCTGTGAGAGGAGGTGAACTCAGGATTTTGAACAAAAAATGTTCTTTAATCTGAAGTGGCCAACAAGCAAGCCCTGAAGGTGAGCAATCCAGTTTCACGGTGACAATTACCATATTCTTGCAAAACTCAAGAGGTGTGGTTTGTAAGCCTTGTGCCCTTGTTGGAAACCTTCCCCTTTATACTTCTGCTTGCATAGCAGTATTGTTAGACTGATCTCTGTTTGTTTTTCAGAGGTCAAATTTAGAAGCAGTCCTCTAAAATATTTATGACTTCTTAATACTTTCGAGTTGTGCAAAGAAGCCATGGAATGAAGTTTAGATCCCCCGAGCACCCATTCCCTTCACATGAAGTCAGTGGAGTTGTGTCAGGAGCTAAGCAAGTTTGCAGCATTTGACATTTTTGATCTAATGTTAATTTCTTGGTTAGTGTGTTCTTCATGCCTGCTAATAGTTGAAACAATTCTTTCACTTAGGTTTTCTGCCGTGATACCAAAGATTGCTTTAGGGTCTCATCTAACAACAGTTTGCTAAATGTTCTATATACTGCACCTGGATATTTAGACTATGTTCAGACTGTCTCTTCTGAAAACCTTTCTTTGGCCATCGTTTCTACTTTGGTTTGGTACTCTGCAGCAAGTGATCTCGAATGACTCCTAGTCACTCATTTTGTGTCTGACTGAGTATAACAGAAGCTCTCTCCCGAAGAGAAGAAAGATTTAGCTGTTTGCCTGTTGGTCTAACACTCCAGATTTGCAGGGAGCAAGCACTCAGTGTCATAGGCCAGATCATCTGGACAGAAAGGCTTTGTCAGAATGAAGAACTCTCTGCTGCGTTTAGATTGTTCTATTCCTTTTCCTGCCATGGAAATTGGTCTCACAGGAAATAAACTTTTAATTAGATATATTACTCTGCAGAGTATATAAAATCACTGCAGTCATATATAAAGGAATAAGTCTATTAAAAGTGGGTTTTTTCTCACGCTGCATGATACGATGCCTGGAAAGTACAATGTTACAATGTTACACTGGATCCAGATCCAACTGAGATAGCTGATCATTTGTCCTTCTTGAGGGCTTGTATCTTTTAAAAAATGAAAAGACAATATCCACTAATGACTTAAGAAATACAAACAAATCAAAACCAGTTGCATCAAAAAGCATGCACTAGCTGCAGGAACAGAAACGCTAAGAGCTTTTGGTAGTATGCCTTTCCAGTACTGCCATAAGAACTGCAGGTAAATCTATGAAACATCTTCTCATCCATATGTTTTGACAAGACAGGAAGAAAAATGTTAATATTCTTTGCTTCTTTGATTTTTTATTTTTACCTTTTCCCCCTTCCCATTGTTCTAAGTGTTTTATCTTTCAGAATACGAGAAACTCGCAATAAAGAATTTAATTTTTCAATGGCTGTAAAGCCAAGGAAGCCCCTAGAACTGTGCTTTTATGGTGCCAGTTAGAGGATTGGTGCCTTAATTTTGATAAATGTTTATGGGAACTCAATTCATGTCTAACTGAACAGCAGCTTCAAGTATCACAAGGGACTAACCTAAACATTAACTTATTCAATAATATCTAGATCAGTTTTACACTGTTCATTTTATGTCCAGAAATATCAATGTAAATAATGCTAAGTCTGTATTTAGGTTTCTACCTCTACTGTGGAGTTGGCTAAATCAAATCTTATGACCTATATTACGCAAAAGCCAGAGGAGGTAACTGCAACGTTTCTTTCCATCTTCAAGAAAACCGTAAAAAAAAATAAACACTTTTCTACAGAAAATTAAAGTATTTTTTAGGCACGTGATTAAGATATTTGAAGAACTTTAGTTTCTTTTTTTTGTTTTGTTTTGTGGGGTTTTGTTTTGTTTTGTTTTGGTGTGTGTTTTTTTGTTTGTTTTGTTTTGTTTTGTTGGTTGATGTTGTGTTTGTTGTTGTTTTTGTTGTTTTTTTTTTTTCCCAGTAGTGTCCCAAATACAGTTGCGTACAGGGTTTCTTTGTTTACTTGTCTTTGTTTTTAGTTAATGTTGTATATAGCCACTTAAGCACTTAAAAGTTATGCTTTATGTCCAGATAGTGACCAAACAGTGAATTACTTCTATATCACTGAAGCTGACTGGTTAGCTGCAGTGTTGCAAATATTCTTGCTAGGAACTAAATGAAAGAAACCTGCAATCTGCTATTGCAAAGACTCTGCATAATAAAGTGGCGATCAAGAGAACATATGTAAAGCTATTTCAGACATTTCTGTGGTCATTCTCTGTGCATGCTAATAGTAAATTTATTTCACAGCCAAGCCCTTGGGAAAATAAATAGAAAAATGTTTTTATAATTGTGATTGCAATATATTTATTTTTATCACTTTCACACTGGCAACAGTGAGCACTTGATGTGTGTATTCTTCAACTGTGCAAAAATAATATCTGCAACTCCATGGTTCCAAATGCTCTTCAATTATTTAGTTTGTAAACTGCCAGGTGGCTTTTATATACTCAGTGAAATAATTGGAATAGGTTTGGAAAAATAATGGGAAAATAAATTAATAGCATTTTTAGAGTATTTCCCATACTTCTAACCCCTACCTACTTCAAATGAAATTGTACTGGACCCTTTTTCTTTTCTGTGAGAATGAATCATTTTCCTATTTTTATTTCTATTGATTCATTTGCATTTCAAGACATCAATTCTTCAGCTAGGGTCCCCATGAAGAGACTGAAAAAAGATCTTAAAAAAGCAATTTACATAGTTGCTAAAGCTGTCAATATTTCCATCAAATTTTAATTACCACTGATAGTTTCAGTCTTGCGAGGGTGGCTTTCTTTTCCACCTTGTATTGTTTAAGTGCTACCTAGAAAAGTAGCAGCAAATACAACAGTCAAAGAGTGTCTCCCTGCGAGGCTGAGAAGAATTCTGTTAAGCCTGTCGAGCTTAATTCAAAAGTAGCATCTAGTTAAATCCGTGTTAGGAAAAAAGGGCTAGGAGCCTCCTCCTGGAGAGAAGCCTTCCTGCACTTACACTTCTAGTCCAGATAGATGAATGAGGCCTTTCCAAATCCTCTGACTGTATCTCTCTTGGTGCCCCAGGCCGAATGCAATTTGGAGTGACTCCTCTTTGCTACTCCGGTGCTTTTCCTTGTATGCACAAAGGCAACAGAACTATTCCAACAAGCACAAAGAAAAAGGAGAAGCAATCATCCAGAAAATGCCACACGGAAGCAGCTGTAACAGCACCAGTGCTGTTATCCCAGGAGGGAAGGACAATTTTTTTTTAAAGCAAAACAGGTGAGTCATACACTTTATTTTTTTTGTTTGTTTTGTTTTTGTTTTTGAGTGCTTGAAAACATTGTCTGTGGATTCTTCCTTTCTACTTCATAGTAAAAATCAATCACAAAAAAATTCTCCCTAAACTCTATAGGGATTTTTATGATAGGATATTTTGCCCATTTTAAAGTAGAGTCATTGTAACTGTGAATTTCTCTGAGATACTACTTTCCAGATGGGAAACTATCTGTTCAGTTCATAGCTCTGAGACCACTCTTTTGGTAGAGAAATGCTTTGACTACTGTCTAGCAGCTTGCTTTCTTTAGCAGCAATGACTAGTAAAACTGTTTGAAAAGGAGACACCAGAAAATTCCACTGGAAAGTTGGCAGCAGAAGTTTGCTTCTCCAGTGTCATTGCAGAACCCATGCAAAATGCATATTTGTCATGCATGTCTGCAGGTGCTACCCACTGTGCACCACACCAGATTATAGAGATTTCTCTCTATCAGCTTCTTAGGAAGTTCATTTCAGGTGCTTTGCCATTGATGAATTTAAAATGCAGAGGATTTAGCACAAATAGAACCTGGAGGAGGAGAAAAAAAAAAAAAAAAGAAAAGACATTTTAGTCTGAAGAATGCCTGCTAGCTGCCAGATTTCACAATGAGCTTCCAGAAGGGATAAACATCTGCCAGAAATCAAATTATAGTCTTGTGTACTAAGCAATGAAAAACAGGTACTATGATTTAATTTTATACCAGTGCTAACTGGAAGTCATGCTCGTGGAGTTGATAACCAAGGTTCAATAATATGATGCTGAGCTCTGTTAGGTGAGTAAGGAGATCAGTGCGGTTAATATTGCTGTGAAGCAGACTGAAATAAAAAGCATAAAGCTTACTGAGAATGTTAGTGCACTGGTCGTTGATCAGATATTACATCTCAATGTTTTGACTTATTGGCATTTTAAGCATGGATTGTTGTAATAATAGTTTTCTCTCAAAATAAAGTAAAAAGTTATATATATATATACATGGCTGTTTGCTCTCAGGCAGTTCTTCCCAAGAGTCTGATAAAAGTCTACCCTCATCTGGAGTACTGTGTGCAGTTCTGGAACCCCCAGCACAGGAAGGACGTGGAACTGCTGGAGCGGATCCAGAGGAGGGCCACAAAGATGATCAGAGGGTTGGAGCAGCTCTGCTATAAGGACAGGCTGAGAGAGTTGGGGCTCTTCAGGCTGGAGAAGAGAAGGCTTTGAGGAGATCTTATAGTAGCCTTCCAGTATCCGAAGGGGGGCTACAGGAAGGCTGGGGAGGGACTATTTTGTAAATCCCCATGTCCTGGGGATTTAAATCCATTACCCCATGTCCTGTCATTGCAAGACCTTGTAAACTGGCAGAGGGGAGATTTAGACGGGATGTTAGGAGGAAGTTCTTTACAATAAGGCTGGTGAGGCACTGGCACAGGTTGCCCAGGGAGGTTGTGGCTGCTTCCTGGCTGGAGGTATTCAAGGCCAAGTTGGACGAGGCCTTGAGTAACCTGTACTAGTGGGAGGTGTCCCTGCCTGTGGCAAGGGGTTGGAGCTAGATGATCCTTGAGGTCCCTTCCAACCTTACCATTCTATGATTCTAAATGAGGAAGAAGCAATGTTACATTTCATTTGAAGTATTAAACAAGTTTAATAAGTGATTATTAAAAAGTTAAGATACTGCATGAGAAATTTCTGACTGCGGTACAAGTATATCAGTGCTATTTAGTCCAGACATGAGTAAGGGAAGAATAAACTGCATTTCATCACTTGCATGTATACCTGTGTCTCTGTGACAATCTCTGAACATGGATCCTTTGAGGTAATTTTAAAAAATATGGGGACGGAACTCCTTCCGCCTTTAGAATTAGTGATGTCCGTGGCACACCTCTTTTCAAAGCACAGTGTTATTCACGAGCAGTGTCTTTGCCTTTGATACATGCCTATGCACAGGTTTACACTCCAACGGATGATATTTATTGTGGTTGAATGCTCTGTTGGTAGGAGCAATGTGTGTGGACATCACTATTACTTTAACTGCACACTTGTAAACACTGTCATGGCAGCAGATGGGAATGTGAGATCAGAATTACTAGATTTTAATTTTGTTTAGTTATTTAAAGAAATAGAGATATCAAAGACCCCATGTGGCAACATCTGTCTACTTCAAAGCACAAAGGGCTATGTGCCTCACTCATTTAAACCTGTTTCGGTGAGGCAGGGAAAGCAAATCATACTAAAAACCTTCTCTCTGTAGCATCAGAGCAGGTCTAATATGTATTTTTCTATTTACAGCTCTCAGAATGTGTCCTGCATTACTTTGTTTTGCTTGCGCTCTTAATAATGCTGAAATAGTTCTTCCAAGCACCATCTCTGGTTGACTCTTTGGATGAAAATGATCCTGGCACACGCAAGATGCAGCTGACATAAACAGCCCAGCAGGGTTTGCAGAAAGCCTTCCCAGGCAGGCTGAAGTCCGATGGCAAGCTGCCTCTCCATGCTGCTGATCTCAGGCATTTTCCAGGATGGTACAGGGACAACTTGGGAACAGCGGCATCGTTGAGTTTTGCTTTAACTCCTGTTATCAACATGGCTGAAAATATGATTCTTGGTTAAGTAATATTTAAAGGAAGATGCTGCTCCAGTTGAAATCTTGATTTCTTTGAGGCGCACTACAAATTGTAAGCCATCCTTAGGGCTGTGAATTGCCAAGTGAATGAATAAAAACTACTTTGCTGTCTGCACTTCATGCCAGTCTGGGTTTTCAAGATTGTTAGCTGCCAAAATGAGTTGCAAGAAACTTCTCTCTGTGCTGTTGCTGAAACCACAAAAAGCCTATCCAGTTTTATTAGAAAGTTGGAAGATAAATGAAAAATAAAAGGGCTTATCTTGGTTTTTATAACAAAAATCACTCAGGCTCATTCAAGCCAGTTTTATTGACGCACTGTAGCTTGTGCTCTTCAGGGATTGGTCTGTGGCACTGCATGAGGCAAACAGATGGAGCAGATCAGAGTTTTTCCTGTTTCCTTCTCAGAACTGAGGAAACATGGAAAAAATCAGAGCTAGATTGCAGATGGTGGAGACCCTTGTGTGCTGGTTTCCTATGCATTTGAATACACTACACATATCAAGCACAACTCAGTAGTCATGAGAACGCTGTTACAGATCTTAAGCTGTCCATTTTTAAGCTACTTTCTGAAAATAATACACCACAAAGACAGGCAGAACATACTGCAGGTGCCCTTTAATAGTGTATTATATTTATCGTCATTGTTAACCTTTACTCATTTGTTTTGAAAACAAGAGTAGCATATGAGAACCCACATTTTCTTAAACTAGTACTCTTCTAAGGATGCAAATTTTTCTATCATTAGTAAAGGCATTTCAAGTCATCCAAACTGTGGATTATCAACACATGTACAGTAAATGAAGAAAATTCTTCAGGCTCTACAATTAGAGTCTGTCATTTGCTGTTCTGCCCTCCTTTTACTTCAATACTTCTTTCTTCTTATACAGGAAACAGGAACTCATGTAGGCTACACCCCTGTATTTTCAGTGTGCCCTGGTGACATGAACTGTTGGTATTGACATGCCCATGCCGCTGTGCACAGCACTGCCATGACCAGACACATGTCATCCCTCCATTGCCTCACACTCGCTATTCAGCACCAGTTTTCAAAATCCTCTTTATAAACTGGAAAAAAAAAAAAAAGTTTTATAAAACGTAAGAATTAGAGAATTGCCCAATCTGCAACATTTTTTGCCATCAGTATTCAAGGGTTAGGCTTGCTGAATATTAGAGACAATATGCAGCGTTTTTTAGGGAGAAATTTCACTCATTTTAAAAAACACTCTGGTTCACTTTTTAAAATGGCAGAGCTTCATCTACTGATTGTGTTTCATACTGCAAGGAATGAGGGTGTTGGGAAGATCTTACAGGGTATAACCATCTGTGCTTGCTCTGATAGGCAGGTAGAAAATATTTCAGCACTATCAAGAAATATTTCAGCCCTTTTCTCTCTAATCTCTCTGCCGAAATTCAACCACTATCACAGTTGTTTTTTTTTTTTACTTTAATACTAAATATAATGGAAAAGAAAGAAATTATCTTCTAACAAGCAAACTAACTGTTAAACATACTACATGATCTCAGGGTTTCTTCATAATTATTGTGCCAAACTCACAATTCAGCTTTGGTCCCTTTATGGCGGCGACTTGTGACTGCCAGATCATCTTTTTCCTGTTCTTACCTTAACTTGTTCTACCATCCCTGGAAATCTCCATCTCTGGTTTTTGTCAAGTGCCAGATTGTGACTGATAACCACTCAAATGATGGTTGCTGTGGAGCAAAATCTATTGTAGAAAGAAGATCAGGACAAGTCTCCAGGACGGACTGGTGATTAGGTGATCTTACAACTGGTGAATCATGTGAGCACCAAATGAGTACAGACCTACTGATTTTCTCATTGCTTTCTTTCTACCCCAATAAATCCAGGAACATACTTCCAACATCTTGTTCCTACATACAGATGAGAACAAACTCAGAGCAGTCCTGCCTATAAGGACTTTGTGGATTGCATTTAGAATTCTGTTGCTGCTATGAAAGGGAAGAGGAATGACAGACAAGGATAAAGCAAGACTATGTCATGGTACATTTTATTGGCTGATAATGAGCGTGTTATCTGACAACTGGTTTTATAGATTGCCCAAACTATCCAAGTTACTCTTCCTCAGTTTCAGGGAAAAGGTTAGTTTGAAATGTTTGCCCAGCACAGCTCTCCAAAGTGGATCAATTTGGACTTTAGGCTTGGATCTCAGGCTGGAACATTTTAAGGAGGAGATACTGATGGATTTTTTAAATCCTAGCTCTCAGACATCATTTGACAATAGGACAAAGTTTCTGTTCTACATTTTTCACATTTAGATCATTGCTGGTATTGGAAAGAGCTACTTTTAAAGACTCACTTGATTCTCACACATGAGACTTCATAAATCATATCCTTCAGTTTCATAGCCTGCCTTCTAGAGACTCTTAATCTCGCCTTGTCAAACATAGCTCCCATAGGTCTCTCACATACCCACGCAGAGTACTTGCAAGGGGAGGAGGAAAACACATCCTAGAATAAGACACACAAGAATAAGAAATGCTAAAGGTCAATGTTTTTCCAGGCCTTGATTCAGAAAATTGTCATTTAGAGATTGTTCAGATTTTGCAGCCTCCCATTTGAACTCCCTGAAGGAAACCCAGAAGATAAGATTTTGAAATAATAATAACCAACTGGTGGGCTGCTATATGGACTTCCAACCTGCTCTCTCTCATCAGGTTTCTCAGATGTAGTGGGACCTCATAGAGGTGGAATCAGGTGAAAGAACTGCTAGCAGGGCTGCTAACAATGTCCTTTTTAGTGACAGGTAGAAAACACTGCCTGAGCACTTGCTTGTCAAATAAACCCCTCCTGCTGAGACACCAGGTACATCCTGATCATGGGAGTGGATTTGGATACTGTGGAACAGATGCAAATGCTAACACATTTATATTTGTCCCTATTATCCTCTAAGTCAACCTCAGAACACAATTGCTGTTTCATCTGCATGCAATGTTTCTGGTTGTTGTAGCTTTTATTTTTGTGGCTTTTTGTAATAATTACAACTTAGTAGGAGTCATTTTCAGTTCCATATCATAATATATGCTTTAGCTGTAGCAAATAAAGGAGGATTTTTATTTGAGAAGAGTTTTCAAAACATTTCAGCTACAGAGGCCATGTTCTCCTCTTTACTTAAACAACAGCTGATGTTAATTAAAATGAAAGAACACCCTGATCCTGATGATCTGAGAGCTTAATGTAGCTCAGAGTCCTCCTTGCCCCTCTGACAGTGCTCCTACACATAGAGGATGCCACCTCCTCCAGAGTGAGTGATGACACAGGTTTGTGAACAAGTGCGCTGAAAATTGGTTTTCCTTTTTCTCAATGTAAGTATTTATGGCAGCGTTGCTGTGGCTGTGATAGTCCAAGCATGGAAGAAACATAGGAAAACCTTTTAGTAGGTTAATTCTGAGATGTTATATAAAAGCACTTAATCGATACATTACTTATTAAAGATATTATCGCTTCTCTTAAACCCTGCCCCGTTTGGAGCACAGACATCTCAGAAAAAGTTTATTGTAAGCAGGGTGGAGGGCCTGCATATCTCCTTCCCTGCACTTACCTTTTCCCAATCCAGAGGACCAAATTCCCTCCACATGGTTTGTCCTGTGTCAGTCTGTTCGGAAGTACTTCATGTTGATCTTCCATTCCAAGAGCTCTTTCAATCTTCCTTTGTGCTGCAGTTCCCAGGTTGCATAAACAAGTGGGCAGAGGCGTTGGAGTGTGGGTGGCTGGCTTGTGTTGCACTCACAGTCTCTATCTATGGCCATGTTCAGGCATTTTGCTTTTGATGTAGTTACTGTGTACTCCAGCCTGCAAGGAAATACAGTAAGTATTCCCAAACCCCTTCATTCACCTTAGAAATAAGTCAATATAAAATAACTCGAGAATATTATTATAATCTATCAATATTCATTTAGATGGCTAATACTGAGTGGTCCTTGCACTAATTATAATGCTATAGAATATGATTTCCACATACAAGCACTAGAAGGCTGGAGAGGATGACTACTTTGACCGTCATATTTCCAGCTGCACTCACGTGAGATGATCTTCTCTTTGTAATTTTCAGTTCCTAGGATGAAAATTAAGAATATGACATGGTAAAGTTTGCCAAGAACCATTTAAAGTACTTTCTTGTTTGTTTTGGTTAAATTTTACTTTTGTATACCCAGATTCACTGAAGGATGTTCTCTGAATCCTAAACTTCTCCCAGGTCACGTGAACAGGTATGATGATTTGGGATGTGAACTGAGCTAAAACAGTATCTTTGTTTTTCTTCTCGTGCCATTGGCAATAGTGAGAGTCTCATTTAAAATGCTACACTTGGAATCTCAAACCCTGCAGATTTGGTGAGCTTTGGTGCTCCTAGTTAGACCTGTATGATCATAGTGTTTATGAGTCTACACACACTGCAACGTCAGGCTCGAGCTCTTGCTCTGCAGAACAGAATCAGTATGTTCCTGCTGAGAATTTACTGTCTTAGGTATTTCTAACAAATGTGATCAAGGTCAGAAATGCAGTGACTTTGTTTCTGAAGCACTGACAGAAGTGAAAGGGACGCTGGACACCTACTGCTCTGTGCCAGCAGGAGCCATGCAGCACCTGAGTGCTCCTGTCAGGGAAAGGTCCATCCCTAGGGGGGGGCACATCAGGGACACAGCCAGCACCGCGCTGTGGGTCTGAGCTTCCCTTGTGGATCCCTCTTGAGATGAACATCGGGACAAATGACGCGATCCAGGCCCGAAGTCTGGCTTCTCCTAGGGTAAAACTAAGCTGACTTTTTTTGTGGCTAAAATGTAGCTGATATGCAGCTGCAGGTTTCCCGTGCAAAGCTGTAACAATGTCCACCTCAGAAATCCTGGAGCTGTGGTATGTGGCAGGCTTTGTAGACTGTGAGTTATGACAATTAAGTACAAACAGGATTTGCAAATCCTTTGCGGGGGAGGGAGAGAATCTAACGTTAACGTTTGGACTTGCAAACATGCTAAAATGTCTCCACCACAGGAGAGCTAAATCTTATCTTTCCAAGCGTCTAACAATTTGTACCAATTAAAGGAATACAGGACACCGCTGATGGCTGTGTCCAATAAAAATAAGTGAACAAAGCAAACAGACATGCAAATAATAATAATAAAAAAAATCTAATATGGCATGGTGTAAAGTTTAATCCAAATAAGGCTACGAGTGTGTCCTTCATCAACATTAAAAAATGTAGTTAAGCTGGTAAATGTACAACAGCTGGCAAGTATTGTGTGCCAAGTCTTATTTTAGATTAATAAGAGAAAACTGAGGCTTATTAAACTGCTGCAGTGATTCCCAGAAGAGTGAGTTGTAGGTTTTAGAATATCTTCATCTTTCTGGTACTGAGTTAGTGCGGTTCATTAGGGAACCTGTGCCTTTGAAAATGAAAGACTACACAGAAGGGTTGATGAAAATGAAGGAAAAAGAAATTCGAGAAAGGCAAATAGCCCATCCCACCCTCTGCTTACTTCAAGTGACTGAGAAGCAGGCATGGAAGCAAGTTGTTATGTAGCTCTTACAGTCAGTTTTATAACCTCTTAAGAGTTTAAATAAGACTTCTGCATTTACCCATCTGCCTGCAAATAGTGTTCATGTAGAAAAGCTAATTATAGGTTTTCAAAGACCCATAAATATTGTAAGAGAGTTTGTTGCTTTTTTTTTTAATGTTTTTTAAAAATTTTTTTAATGTTGTAGGGANATTACAGAATCACAGAACATATCTTGTAGGAAGAGACCTCATTCTGTCCACCGTTCAACCTGGTACTAAAGGGTCAACACTACATCCTGACTCTAACCTAAACCTCCTCTGATGCAGCTTGTAACCATTTTCTCTAGTCGTGTTGCTTGTCACCTCTCCTCATTCCAACGTCCCTTCAGGTAACTGTAGAGAGTGATAAAGACTCCCCTCAGACTCCTCTTCTCTAAACTAAACAACTCCAGCTCCCTCTGACGTTCCACATAGGTCATGTCCTTCACAAGCCTCTGCCCTTCTCTAAACATTTCAACACCTCAATGTTCTTCCTACAGCAAGGGGCCAAGAACTGAGCACAAAAGGCAAGGTGTGGTCTTATATATGCTGAGTACAGAGGAATGATTGCCTTTCTGTTCCTGCTGGCCACCATGTTAATAAGTCAGCATGCCACTGACTTTCTTGGCAGCCTGGGCACACTCCTGACTCGTATTCAGTTGACTATCAACCAATAACTCCTGGTCCTTCTCTTCTGCTGAGACGAAGTGTAACTCAGCCTGAAAGATGATGATGAAGATAAACACATCAAGCAGTGAAGAAGTTCTCATAACTCTTGTTATCCCTTGTGTACAACCTGACTGAATTCTGGATAAAGTGTGCAGAAGTAAGGAAGTTTCTACTTTTTTCTGTGTGACAAATCTGGGGAGATTTAAACTAGATGCTAGGAAGAAGTTCTTTACAGTGAGGGTGGTGAAACACTGGAACAGGTTGCCCAGGGAGGTTGTGGATGCTCCCTCCCTGGAGGTGTTCAAGGTTAGGTTAGATGGGGCCTTGAATGACCTGTTCTAGTGGGAGGTGTCTCTGCCTATGGTGGGGGGTTGGAACT
>VWYK01026672.1:6113-16883 GCA_013399775.1 Semnornis frantzii | reverse complement strand
TTCTATGATTCTATGACTCAACCTTCATGGAGCAGAATCACAGAATCTGATGAATTCTACCTGATGAATTCCTCTTTCCTTTATGTTCAGAAGCTCAACCCCTCCAGAGCAGCAGGCAGGTACCACCAAGCTGTCAGAGAGGGAAGCTCCTCTGTGCTCTGCCACTTCTGGGCCATGCTGCCAGACTGGGGCATGCTGAATGGTGCCAGGCACATCTCCAAAGATGCCTGCAGGGCCCTGTGGGCTCTGCAGAGCCTCAGCCATGCTGTAGCACTTATCTGAACCCTTCTGAGCTGTGCTATGGGCATACACACAAGCACAGGCCTCCACAGAGTGTCTGCCCATAAGGAAATGAATATATACACCCAGGCCAGGCTTGCTTTGCTTCTCCTCCTGAGCCAGATCCAACCCAGCAGAAGGAATGCTACCATTCAGCCAGACTTGGACAGGCTGGAGGGGTGGGCAGGGAGAAACTTAATGAAATTCAACAAGGGCAAGGGAAGAGTCTTGCACATGGGAAAGAACAACCCCAGGGAAAAGGATAGGGTGGGGGCTGAGCTGTTGGAAGGCAGTAAAGGGGAAGAGGACCTGGGGGTCCTGGTGGGTGGGATGGTGCCCATGAGCCAGCAATGTGCTCTGGTGCCCAGGAGGGGCAATGCCAGCATGGGGTGGATTAGAAGGGCTGTGGTGAGTAGGTCAGAGAGGTTCTCCTGCCCTTCTGCTCTGCCCTGCTGAGGCCACATCTAGAGTCCTGTGTCCAATTCTGGGCTCCCCAGTTCAAGAGGGACACAGAACTGCTGGAGAGAGTCCAGCACAGAGCCACAGAGATGCTGCAGGGAATGGAAGAGCTCTGTTACAAAGAGCCTGCAGGAGTTGGGGACAGGAGGAGACTGAAGGCTGCCCTCATTAATGTTAATAAATACATGCAGGGTGAGTGGCAGGAGGCTGGAGCCAGGCTCTGCTGGGGGATGCCCAATGCCAGCACAAGGGGCACTGGGTGCAAGCTGCAGCAGAGGAAGTTTCATTTAAACATGAGGAGGAATTTTTTCCCTGTGATTGTGGCAGAGCCCTGGCACAGGCTGCCCAGGGGGGCTGTGGAGTCTCCCTCTCTTGGGATATTCAAACCCTGCCTGGATGTGTTCCTGTGTGACCTGCTCTGGGTGCTGCTGCTCTGGCAGGGGTTGGACTGGCTGAGCTTTGGAGCTCCCTTCCAGCCCCTGACATTCTGTGGTTCTGTGATGCTGTGATGCTGTGGTACTGAGATGCTGTGGTGCTGTGATGCTGTGGTGCTGTGATGCTGTGGTTCTGTGATGCTGTGGTTCTGTGATGCTGTGGTTCTGTGATGCTGTGATGCTGTGATGCTGTGGTTCTGTGATGCTGTAGTTCTGTGATGCTGTGGTGCTGTGATGCTGTGGTTCTGTGATGCTGTGGTGCTGTGATTCTGTGATGCTGTGAGGCTGTGATGCTGTGATGCTGTGATGCTGTGGAGGATGCCAGTGCTGTGAGCTGGGCTGGGTTTTGCAGGGCAGCAGGCTGCAGCTGCTGACACATAGTCAATGAGATCTGAGGAGAATCCAGACTCTATAAATGTTAGATGAGGCAGGCTGGGCAGTGACAAAAACAAGAGGTGGCTGCAAACACCAAGTGTCATTATTCTCTGAGCAGGGATGGCAGAGGCCTGGGAACTTCCCATGGAGATTAAGTGCTTCACAGCAGGCTGAGGAGCTGTCTGCTGATGGGAAGGGACATCCCATTGTCCCCACACTACTTGCTAGGAGGGATGCACGACAGCAGGAGCAGCTTTTGAGAGTGCACACACAGCTCCCTGCAAGGCAGGTATCTTGTCTGAGGGATGGTTTTCTTCTGCTGAGCTAAACTCCAAACACCAACTGGTTTAAATTAATGCCAGGACAGGAGGAGGTCTCTCTAGTCCTTAATTGGCAGTAGGTTCTCTAACCTCTTTCTGCTGAAGGAAGGGCTCTGCTGCTTTCCCAGCATCCATCTACTTCAGTTTATTCTCTTGACCTGCTACCAATGGACCATAAAGCCACAGCCTTGCTCCCCACTGGCTCTCTAGAGGCCAGTTACAGAGGGATTGGAGCTGTTTAACTGCTGATTGCTTCTCTACCTGCAGTGGGAGGCCATGCAAAGGGAATTAGGTGACCTGCCTGTGTTGAATCACAGAATCACAGAATGTCAGGGGCTGGAAGGGACCTCCAAAGCTCAGCCAGGCCAGAGCAGCAGCAGCCAGAGCAGAGCATACAGGAACACATCCAGGCAGGGTTTGGATATCTCCAGAGAGGGAGACTCCACAGCCCCCCTGGGCAGCCTGTGCCAGGGCTCTGGCACCCTCACAGGGAAAAAATTCCTCCTCATGTTTAAATGAAACTTCATNAAACTGCTCCATCCACGCAACCAAAGTCAGTGTAGCCATGCAGGATCAGCCAGCACTGGGAAAAGAAGAGGAGGAGGCAGGAAGCAGCAGAGCCAAGAACAGTTTGTGCAGCAATTTCTACACTGGTCCAGCAAACTAATGAAATGCTATAGACTTAGCTATGATTTGTCTTCTATAACAAATCCTCTATTTTATTTATTTTCTATGCAAAAGTGTCCAGAAAGTTCATAGAATCATAGAAGGGTTTAAGTTGGAAGGGATCTCAAAGATCATCTGGTTCCTACTTGTTTGTAGTTTGGGATTTAAAGGGAATCTAATCAATGATGTTTATAAATAGCTGAGGGTCAGGAGGGAGGGGAAAAACTCTGCTCAGTTGTGCCCTGAGGTAGGACAAGAAGCAGTGGATGGGAACTGCAGCACAGGAGGTTTCATCTCAACATGAGGAAGAACTTCTTGCCTGGAAGGGTCTCCCAAAGCCCTGGCACAGGCTACCCAGAGAGGTTGTGGAGTCTCCTTGTGTGGAGCCTTTGCAGGCCTGTCTGGATGTGTTCTGTGTGCCCTGAGCTGCATTGTCTGCTCCTGCTGTGGCAGGGCTTGGACTGGATGAGCTCTTTGGGTCCCTTCCAACCTCTCACATTCTGTGAGCTGTGACCCTGTGAAGAGCAGCAGCGGAGAAGCAGGAGTTGCTGCAGCTGAGAGCAAGGCCTGATGCTTGCCAGCAGTGAGCCTTTTGTTCCCACCAGTGTGGCTGGTTTCATGCCCTCCCTTACCCAGGCAACCACCAGCAAGAAGCAGAAGTCCTGAATGCCAGCCTAATGCATCCATCATAATTCCTCAGCTGCCAGCAGTCATGTAACTCCTTAAAGACCTCAGCAGCCCTCTGGCACTTAAAGAAGGGAGGGGGGGGGGGCGGGGAAATCATCTAATTAATCACAGGTGAAACAGCTTGGACCTGCTCCAAGAGCCCCTGAATTTACTGCCAAGCTTTGATGCTAATTTTCCTTCTAAGTAACCCCCTAAAGAAATTTACGATTAGGTAATTAAAGTGATGAATAAAGAGATACTTAGGAGAAGGAGGGAAAAGAGAAAAGGGGAGGGTGGGAAGAAAAAAAAAACCACCAAAAAACCATCCCTGACTTAAATCTCCTCTAAGAGAAACATTTGAGTCATTTTTGCCCATGCATTGTCTCTGAAAATTGGGTTGGATTCCCACAGGAGGCTTGAAATATATTCCTTAAATGAATGTTTGCATTAGCAAATAAAACAGAGAGGAAGAAAATCCTGCAGAGGTTGTAATGGCAGTCGGGGGAGGAGTGGGGAAAGGGCTTCTGGTTTCTCCCTGAGAGTGACAGGCTGCATGGCTTAGGGCAGAGACTGCCTCCTGGCTCTTCTCTCTGGCCAGCCAAGGCCCATTTGCTCCAGAAAGGCAGAGCCATCTAATTAAAAATGTACTCATAGCTAATTAAGGTCTTCAGAGGATCTGAGCAACTTCTGAAAGTCTGCCCAGAAGTTCTTCACAGGTCACAAGCTTGTGTGGTGCTTTTCAGTGTCCTCTCACAAGCTCTTTCTTTTGGTTTTTGGTTTTTGGTTTTTTAAGCAGCCTTTGATTTTTTTTTTCCCTTCAGACTTTTTGTTTCCTTCAGACTTTTTGTTTCCTTCAGACTTTTTGTTTCCTTCAGACTTTTTGTTTCCTTCAGACTCTTCCTTCAGACTTTTTTCCCTTCAGACTTTTTTTTCCTTCAAACATTTTTTTTCCTTTAGACTTTTTCCTTCAGAATTTTTTTCCATTCAGACTTTTTGTTTTCTTCAGACTTTTGCTTCAGACTTTTTTTTCCTTCAGCCTTTTTTCCTTCTGAATTTTTTTTTACTTCAAAATTTTTTTTTTCCTTCAATCACTTTTTTCCTTCAGGCTTTTTTTTCCTTCAAACATTTTTTTTCCTTCAGATTTTTCTTTTCCTTCAGACTTTTTGTTTTCTTCAGACTTTTCTTTTTCTTCAGACTACTTTTTCCTTCAGACGTTTTTTTCCTTCAAACTTTNTTCAGACGTTTTTTTCCTTCAGACTTTTTTCTTCAAACTTTTTTTTCCTTCAGACTTTTTTCCTTCAGACTTTTCTATTTCTTCAGACTTTTCTTTTTCTTCAGACTTTTTCTTCCTTCAGACTTTTTTTTCTTCAGTTCTTTTTTCCCTTCAGACTTTTTTTTCAGACTTTTTTCCTTCAATTTTTTTTCTTTGGACTTTTTTTTTTTTTAATCATTTTGTTTTCAGACTTTTTTCCTTCAAAGTTTTTTTTCTTTCAGATATTTTTTCCTTCAGATATTTTCCTTCAATATTTTTTNGATGAGCTCTGAGCTCCCTTCCAGCCTGAGCCATGCTGTGGTTCAATGAAAAGAAATAAAGAAGCCATCCCCAGAACAAGGACATCACTATCCTGGGGTTTGCTACTGGCTTCTTGGCACAGTCCTGACTCATTCTTTGCTTATGGCTAAAAGCAAATCTACAATCCAGGAAACTTCCTTAGTGGCCCAGAAAATGAAAAGTGAATGGGGCAGGGGAGTGTTCTGAGGTCTGTTTGTGGGCTGGGAATATTTTCCCTGCAGGACTCACTTTGCTTTCTAAATTTTTGACCCCAGGCCTTCAAGCATCTGCAGGGGGCTACAGGAGAGCTGGGGAGAGACTTTTTAGGCTGTCAGGTGGTGATAGGGCTGGAGGGGAATGGAGCAAAACTGGAAGTGAGTAGATTCAGATTGGATGTTAGGAAGAAGTTCTTCAGCGTGAGGATGCTGAGACACTGGCAGGGAGGTGGTGGAAGCCTCATCCCTGGAGGTGTTCAAGGCCAGGCTGGATGTGGCTCTGAGCAAGCTGCTCTGGTGTGAGGTGTCCCTGCCCATGGCAGAGGGGTTGGAACTGGATGGTCCTTGAGGTCCCTTCCAGCTCTGACAATTCTGTGATTCTAAGCAGCAGGAAGCTGCCTCCTACTCCCCTTGGCTCTGCTCTGGGAGTGTGCCCAAGCCTCTGCTCCACACTACATGATGCACCTGACCTCTCCCTTTCCATTAATGCCTGCTGACCCCACCACGGGGCCCCTTCTGCTCTGCCTGGCACTGAGGGAAGAGCTGCTGAATGATTTTTGAGGGGACCAGAGAGGATAAAAAATGAGAAAGTGGCAGATTAGATCTGAGGTGACAGAGATGAGAAATAAAAGCCATTAGAGCCCATTTGCAACGTGCCCTCATTGAGTCAAGTTTCAAGGTGTTTTTCCAGATTATTAATAGCCTGACAGCAGTTTTTGTACAGGAATCTGATACAGGAAATAAGACTCATGTATACACACTGCAGTGGAGAGGGGAAAGCAGAGTCCCCTCATCTATTCACTTGAAGAGATTTGAAATACAGCAAAGCAGCCAGCTGGGTTACAGACAGAATAAACATTCTCCATTATAAGCCTGGCATCTACAGACACACATCTCTATAAGCAGGCAGGGGCTGAAAGCAGCTCTCACAAACCTCTGCAGCCAGAAAACCTCTGCTGGCTGGACAGCCTGGGCTGAGTTCAGAGCAGCTCTGCTGAAGCCATGCTGTGGAGTCCAGTTCTGGGCCAATTGATTCAAGAAAGATGTTGAGGTGCTGGAAGGTGTCCAGAGAAGGGCAGCAAGGCTGGGGAGGGGCCTGGAGCACAGCCCTGTGAGGAGAGGCTGAGGGAGCTGGGGCTGTGCAGCCTGCACAAGAGGAGGCTCAGGGCAGAGCTCATTGCTCTCTGCAACTCCCTGAAGGGAGGTTGGAGCCAGCTGGGGTTGGGCTCTGCTACCAGGCACCCAGGGGCAGAAGAAGAGGACACAGCCTCAAACTGTACCAGGGCAGGTTCAGGCTGGATGTTAGGAAGAAGTTCTTCAGAGAAAGAGTGATTGGCACTGGAATGGGCTGCCCAGGGAGGTGGTGGAGTGCCCATCCCTGGAGGTGTTTAAAGGGAAGCTGAATGAGGCACTTATTGCCATGGGTTAATTAATGAGAAGGGTTGGGTGACAGATTGGACTCGATCTTGGAGGTCTTTTCCAGCCTGGTTAGTTCTGCGTGGTTCTGTGTGAGTATATTGCTCATGCTGCCTTCCAGTACCTGAAGGGATCCTCCAGCAGGGCAGGAGAGGGAATTCTGCCCTTTGACTCTGCTCTGCTGAGACCTTAGCTCCAATTCTGCCTCCAGTTCTGGAGTCCCCAGCACAAGAAGGACACAGAGCTGGTGGAGAGAGTCCACAGGAGGCCACAAAGGTGCTCCAAGGGCTGGAGCAGCTCTGCAGTGAGCACAGGCTGAGGGAGCTGGGGGGGTGCAGCCTGGAGAAGAGATGACTCCAGAAAGACCTCAGAGCTGTCTTCCAGTACCTGAAGGAATCCTGCAGGAAGGCTGCAGAGAGACTTTTGCTGAGGGTGTCTGGAGACAGGCCGAGGGGGAATGGTTTGGAGCTGAGGCAGAACAGGGTTAGAGTGGATCTGAAGAAGTTCTTTGGAGTAGGAGGGTGGTGAGAGCCTGGTACAGGCTGCCCAGGGAGGTTGTGGATGCCTCCTGCCTGGAGTTGTTCAAGGCCAGGTTGGATGAGACCTTGAGCAGCTGAGTCTAGCTGAGAGGTGTCCTTGGCCAGGGCAGGGAGGTTGGAGCAGACATCTCTGAGGTCCCTTCCAACCTGAGCCATTCTGTGATTTCAGCCCTTGCTTAACTTCTCTGTACCTGACTCCTGTGGGCTGCTTTCAACACTTGCAGCCTCCTAGGGCTCTGACAAGGGTCTGACTTCTTCTAAACCCTGGTCAAGCAGCCATCCCAAGCAGCTTTTCCTCCACTCACCTGAATCCTCTCATCCTTCTCAGCTTGATACCTGGTGGAACAAAAGCTGGTGAGGGAGAGAGGGAAGAGCAGGGATAGCAGGGCACGTGGGAAAGAAAGGTTAAAAAATTCCCAAAGTCCTACTTTGTAGTTGCAGGCTTGTAATAAAAAAAAAGAAAAAAGAAAGAAAAAAAGAAATCCCAGGTGGGTAATGCTTTGAACTTCACAGGGCTTTGTGGGGCTGAGTTGTCCAATCTGAGTAATTGGAGTTTTCTTCATAAACAAGGGATGGAACAGAAAATTGGACTGATACAGTTCAGAATGCCTGCAGGCCAAACAGACACCCAGCTGAAAGTGAGAAGCCCTCCAAACATCATTAGATGGTGATGTTTGCTTGCCTCTGTCTGTTGCTTTCTATTAAACCTCACTTTTTACCTCCTCCCCTCCCACTGCAGCCTAAGCCTGCTCCTGAGTGGCACTGGGCAGCAATAATGAAGTCTTGCTTTATGTTGCTTAACACATTGTAGAAGTAGCCAAGCTCATTACCACTGGAAGTGGACAAAGAACAGTAGGGACTTATTTTACCCTCCCTCCCCCCTTTTTTTTCCCCTTTTTTTAACCCTGCTGCTTTCTGAACAGCTTTTAATGTGCAGCAATGTCTGGGAGGGTGCAACCAGACAACACTCCCTGCAGATAAAGGTTTTCCTAGCCTTAAAAAAGCAGCCAGCCCTTTGCCTTATCCTCAGGGGCTCGCAGTCTGTGATTGAACTGCAGCTGTAGTTTGCTTGCAGGCAGTCTTAGCTGGTTCTAGGTGCACTTACAAGCCTCTGCCTAGCAATAGACAGATATGAACATAACCCACTTGGTTGCTTTCTAATGAAGCAATATCCCTGCCAGGAGGTCTTTCCCAGGAGGCAGATAAGACAGCTTGAAAACCCCCCTCTGCATCAGGGTCAATTACTTCTCAGTGCATGCACACTACCTAAGATGCAATTCCTGCTTAATTTGGTAAATCTTGTGGATGCAGAACTGTTTCCAGGTTGTGTATCTGATTGTGGAAGGCAAACAAGCCCTTGAATGAGAGCCAGGGCTGAGGACAGCAGTGTCCCACCAGCTCTTGCTTTCACAGAATCACAGAATGGTCTGGCTTGGAAGGAACCTCCAAAGCTCATCCAGTCCAACCCCCACTGCAGTCAGCAGGAACATCCTCAATTAGATCAGGTTACCCTGAGCCCTGTTGAGCCTCACCTTGAATATCTCCAGGGATGGGCCTCAACCACCTCCCTGGGCAACCTGTTGCATTGTTCCAGCACCTTCATAGTAAAGAACTTGTTCCTAACATCTAATCTAAGCCTGCTCTGCTCTAGTTTGAAGCCATTGCCCTTGTCCTGTCCCTGCAGGCCTTTGTGAACAGTCTCTCTCTATCCTTCATGTAGTCCTCTTTAGATACTGGCAGGTTGCTATTAGGTCTCCTTGGAGCCTTCTCCAGACTGAACACCCTCAGCTCCCTCAGCCTGTCCTGTAGCAGAGCTGCTCCAACCTCCTGATCATATCCATGGCCTCCTCTGGACCCTCTCCATCAGGTCCATGTCCTTCCTATATTCACACCCTCCCAAGTGCTGTATAGCTCACAGCAAGTGTGGAGAAGCATTGATGATTCCTTAACTTCTTGGACTTGACACTGTGAGTTGCTCTGGGAGCCAAGAGCTCCTCCAGCATCTCACCTTCTTGATCCTAACACTGGTGTGAGGTAATTCAGTTCCCTTATAACAGCACTTTGAGTTTCCAGCAGCACTAACTCAGCACTTGCTGTTTTCCAGTGGGATGAGTGAGGGATCAAGCACTTTGCTCTGGAGGTTTCCATCTGTGTAAGCCATTAAGACCTGAGATTTGGGCTCTGCAGAGAGTCAGGGCCCTGTTGAATCAGTCTGAGGCATTTTCTGTTGGGAGGCTTAACAGATCCTCTCCCTGCCTTTGTATTTTGTACAATACCCCTTGCCATTTTTCTCCCCCTCCCCTTTTTTGTCCTCAGTGCTGCTGCTTATAAATTCAACCTCACACTCAGCTTCACTGCTCCTGCTGCTGACCATAAACTGCTGCCTGCAGCACAAAGAATTTGTGTTTCTGGTCATTTAGTTAAGAGCTGTCCCCACCTTTTGCTAATTGCTTTTGGTTTTGAGTGAAAACTTTTTCCTCCACGAGAAAAAAACTCAAACAGTCTTTAAAAAAAAAATAGATTTTTTTTTTTTAAATTACTTTTGGAAATGTTAATTTTCAATCCAGTTTTATCTTTTTTTTTTTTTTTTTTTTTTTCCAGCTCTGTTTTTCCTTTGCCAAGGTTCTCCAAACTGTAATGACTTCATCAGCTTCAGACTCAAGTGGCAAATGATGGTTCAGCCCTGCAAGACAAAACAGAATACCCAGCCCCAGCCTGGAGATCTCCAGCTTGTAAACTGCCATCCTTCAGGATGAAAGGTGCCCACGGAACAAAGAGGCATTATTGCACTTCCTTCAGTGCTTTGTACACGCCTAATTTACTGACTGCTTAAAAAAAAGAACCCAACAAACCAAACCCTGGTGGAATGCCCCTTTGATGTCATCTGTCTCGCCTAAGTAGTGGTTGCTGCTCCTTTCTTTCCTCCCCAACTAGTTGTGATGCTGCCTGTGGCAATTTCAGTGGCTGGATTCCTTCCTCCAGTAAAAGCTTAACTAGTCGAGCTGAAATCTTCAAACAGGTCCACGTCTCCCTCAATAAATATCAAAAGGGAAATCCAGCTTAATATAAACAGAGGACAGCAAAACGCTGCTATTTATGTGGCTCCATTTCCCTTCAGTTAAACCACTAATGGCATGGAGAACTCTCATAATTAAAAGCCACATCTGATAGAACAAAGTCATCTCGTGGAAGCAAAGAAAAGGGGAAGATGAAAGCACCACCAATGCAAACAGCAGCCCAGCTATGGGTCTGTGCATGTCTCTTTTTCACCCTGCTCTGAGAAGCAGCCAGAGCCTGAAACCTCTTTTGACAAGTAGCTGCTCTGATGACAGATGCTCCCCGCAGCCTCCACAGCCTGCAAACAGATGCATTGTTCTTGCTGTCAGCTCCCCATTGAAAGGTGATTCCAGTAAGCAGCAATTGGCCTGATTTGTTAGCGTTAGTCAGCAAGTGCACGGATCAGATTTGCTACCAGGGAAAAGCAAAAGCAGGGCCGAGGCTGAAAAATCAGCACTCGTAATCAGGAGCTTGTCAGGGTGTAAGTCTTGCTCTTTGCCCACGAGGAGCATGTTGCCAGGCTTGACTGCAGCTCCTTCACACTTTAGAATGGGGCTCAGGTTTGTCAGAGTGGGCTGGATGAAGTGATTATATCCTTCCCCAGCATCAGCACCCAGCCAGCCCACAGACCTCACTGCTGCAGCAGGACCTGGAGACTTCAGCAGAACTGATGTGGAGGGGGAGTGAATTACTGCAGAGAAAGGAGGCCTGAAGCCAGAGGGGCTGGTGAGAACAGTGCCAGCAGGGGGGCATCTGCTCTCCTCAGACTCCCCTGGGAGTCCTGGGTGCAGT
>VWYK01026670.1:0-12485 GCA_013399775.1 Semnornis frantzii | reverse complement strand
TTCATTTGTAGATTACACATTCCCATTCTGGCTAGCCTATCAGTATGAAATGAGTCTCTTAATTGAGAGTTAATTTGGGGAATTCATTCTTGTAGATAAATTAAAAGTCCTTCAGAGGAATCCTTTAGAGGAAGACCACCTCCAAGAGTCCTGCACTCTGGAACCATTCCAGTAGAAAACTGTGAGAAAGCAATCCTGCACTACTGAGTAGCAGGAGAGTAGGAAAACTTGATACTTAGACTGGAGAGGATATCATCTGTGTAGCTAATTACCATCAATTTTATTATATGCACATAGGTACATGAATACACATAGGTACTGTGTATGTGTTGCAGGGTCATTAATATATGAATTGTTAGATTGCAACTTTTTTGTGGTTTACTACAATGAGACCAAGTGAAGAAAACTTCACTCCTTTCTTCACAAATAACAGCTGGTGCCTCTCAATCTGACATCTGTGATTGTTGTATAAGCCTGCACTGGAAAGCCCCTCATTTCTAACTAAAGATTTAGGAGAAAAAATAGTTGTGTTGGGTTTTTTGGTTTGGTTTTGTTGTTGGTTTTGTTTTGCTTTTTGTGAAATGGAAAACTGTTCAGAGGAAAAGTGACTGAACTGTTAAAGTTTGTTTTAAACAGCAGCACTCATCTACTTAATTTAGTATTCCTCTTTCAGAAAAACAAATGAGTCTTTGCTGTCACTTTGAATGGAATATTAATTTTTAAGAATTAAAGAAGTTCAAAGTATTAGGAAGAGCAACCTTTCTTCTAACTTATGTATGGTGCCTTTCCAATTGTTCAACATTCTCAAGTGCTATCACATCTACACAATTTTTGGTTGGTTGGTTATTGTTTTGTTTGGTTGGTTTTTTTTCCTTGCTTTTCCTCTCTTGCACAGTAAACTAGTAGAACATTAGCTCATGAAGTAATTTTTGAATACTATCATGATGTCCTTGGCAAAACATTTCAGAATCAGAATCAAGCTGACAAGGTTTGTACCTCTCTGTAGATCAATGCTGAATCCATGCTATGTAACAGAAGTGTGCCGAGAACAAAAGCATTAGTTAAACCAGTATTTGTCAGTGAGCATCAGATGAAGTCACACAAGCAGATACTGAAGGGATCTGGCAATATATTATACAATGTAAACAAAAAGGATGCAAACTAAGTAATGATATTTAAATCACTGATGACTGCAGAATTCAGATAGTGACGGCTATACTCAGACCTCGCATGCAAAGCCCCATCACTGCACTATAACTGCTTATTCTTTCCCCTTTCTTAACAGCTCAATCTATCACTGCCATCCACCTGTGTATATTGCCATTTTTGCAAACAATAAATCAGGCTGTATCTACATATGCACAGCCTAGCAGTAGGAACCATAATAACTCAGAGAGGCCTTGATTTACTAACACTCTGACTTCTGAATAAACAGTATTTCCCCAGTTTTACATCTTATGCTGTTTTCTTGTAACTTAAACTATCTTTGTTTTCAGTTGAGGACACTTTTTTTGCTTTTTCTCATTCACATTACAAACTACATTGCACTTCAAGGTGTTCAAAGTGAGGCTCGACAGGGCTCTGGGGAACTTGATCTGGTTGAGGACACCTCTGCTTACTGCAGAGAGGGTTGGACTGGATGACCTTTGGAGGTCTTTTCCAACCCAGACCATTCTATATCCTCCAATAGTACAAATAAATCTTTAAGATATGCATATTCTTGTTGTTCCCTGAAAACCTCACTTGACATCATCATTTATTAGCCTGCTTTGGGACGTTACATTTCTACCCATTCTACTTACACTGGCACTCAGCCAGCATGGACTATTCAACTCTAGAAAGCCAACATATTTTTCTATTTTTTTGAAGCTAGCATGACAACCACTCTGAGGAGCAGCTCTCTCACCTAGTACGTTAAAGTGTAAGACCGTGAACGTTGATGCTGTTCTCTCTCTGCTTAGTGCTGAAAATGAAACTATTTTTTCAGGTGCAGCAAGAGCCATATGAAATCTCCCTAATGTGTATAAGTTCTGTAGCCATATTTTTAATGGAACAGATCCATTAAACTTATCTAGAAATGTGAAAAAAAAAAAAAGCATTAAGAACAAACTTTTAAAATCGAGCCCTGCGTATATCTCTGGACTAACCCTGTTCTGACAAATGCTGGGTGGTAGTCTCCTCTCTCTCAGCTTAAAAGCTGAGAACACAGTAAGTGAGGCCCTTTGTGCATACAGAACCACACTAATTTTCCTCCAATGTATGAATGCATCAAAACTGACTCCAAAGCACATTGTGGAAATACTGAAGAGGGAACAATGTTGTATGTCTGTACATCTAGCAAAATGTAAATGGTTTACTTAGCTTTCACCTATTTATGTAAAAACTATTCACTTCAATATATACTGCCCAGCTAAGTTCTTAAACTGTGTGTGAAAGTTAAGCATGAGAATTACTTTGATTCAATTAATTAGCTAAAGCACTTCAACATTACTTTGAGAATTACTTTGATTCAATTAATTAGCTAAAGCACTTCAACATTACTATGTGAAAGCTTTTATCTCGTTATGGAATCATGATCACCTGTAATTTCAGCCTGAGAAAGTCCCAATAACTCTGTGCTACTGAAAGTTTTAATCTGAATGAGATTCAGCAGTATCATCAGTTTAATGTTCTGCATCTTCTCAATTCATAACCCATAAATCATGATTGAAAACCTCAGCCAAACCAATGGAAACCATTTCTAATCGATCCTGAATGCTACAAGTTGATCTACATCTGTTTTACCAAACTTGAACCATGGAAATTCTTCATCTCCCATGATCTTTTACCAAATCTGCTTCCACTCATGCACCTCCTGGAAAGAGAGAGAAGGAAACTGAAACTCTGATTTAATGAATAATCATCTCACAGAGAACTGCAAAGTAACTAAATGTTGTAAACTGCTTTTCTACTGAAAACTTCTCTATCAATTCTCCATTGACTACTCCCCTAAGTTTGTCTTGCCCTGAAATTTTTCTTTCCTACTGAGTCCTTTCACGGCAAGTGCTCTCTTTAACCTATTAGAGGTACTCAGCATTATCATTCAAATTCATTTGTAACTCCATTTGCTGTGTGTTAATTGCTTATATTACTTGAGAAGCCAAGGACAAAGAATATTAGAAGAAAAGCAGTCCTTATTTAGTGACCTACACCTGTGCAAACTCTTAGGCACTGATCCCTTGAATACCTGACACAACTCCTGGTGCTCAAGTCGACCTGTAAGTTTTTTGTACCTATCCAGAAAAAAAGAAAGATCAAAAAGTTTTCAAGAAAATGCTGTAAATCCATCTGGGTGAGGAATACACTATAAAAATAATTGAAGAAAACACATTTGAATATGTATATACATGTAGAGACTGATTATTTTTAAATACATTCTTTCCTATTTCCATTTTCAACTACAGAGGATCACTAATTGATTAGAATGAATACGTTCTTCACTCAAATTAGCTAAATATTAATTACAGTTCAGACTTTTTAATCTGTGTCACTATTTGCAGGTTCATTTTCATTAAAATATTTGTGACTGAATTCTTCCATCAGCATTTGCATATCAAAAGATGTTTGTGACTAAAGAGAATTCTTGTCTTGGCAATCTGCATATCAAAGTGTATTCTGATCAGCAAGATTTCTGACAGGCAAATATCTTGCAGAGTATGATTTGAACACAAAAATGTACTTGAAATTTTCTACATAATTTCTATTTCTGACAGGAATTTACAGTAAAATGTCATTTAGGTCATTCTAATTACTGTAGTGAGCAAAAATGCTACTCCAAAAACCAAATGGCACTGTTCACTGAAATAAGTGATAGCCAGAAAACAGTCATAAATTAAGAAGCTGCTTTGCAGCCACTGTAAATGTGAAAGCTAAAATATTCATGGAAGAAGACACAACTGGAATCATCCACAGGTATTTTTTTTTTTTTTTGGGTAAATTAGAATTGTTCTCTTTCCCATGTGTCTGCCTGACTTTGCTATACCAGTTCTCTATGCTTTTCTTCCACTTCTGTAGCTGAGTACACCACATTACTTTACCCAAGTGACAGGCATCTCAAAGATGGAATACAAATATTGATGGAAAAAAAATAAATTCGATAAGCTCCAAGTACATATAACTCTGACTGGAACCTATTCTACAACACAAAGATCTAAAAATGGGCATTATTTGTAGAAATTACAATTCCCTTTCGAATCTAAACTATTCAAATCAGCAAAAATAAAATGTTGTGCCCATTTTTCAGAAGGATTTCTTGAATGGCATAGTGCACAGATAAGGAATAAAGTGGCATCTTTTAAAACATGTTATGTACAGAGTAAAATGGAATCAAAAGGAGAGGATTTAAACTTTTTTTTAACAGATTACATATAAATGTAGACATTATTTACAGTTTTATATATAATATATATAATTGACATTATAACTATATTTTATATACTCCTACTATGGATTACTTACAGAGTTCTGGCTTTGCACTAACAGAACTAAAGTTCTACATTTTGAAATTTTAAATACCATGTGGTTGTGGCATTTTTGTGTGAAAGAGAAGTCAGCAGCCTGAATAATCCTCATTAAAAATTCAGGTACAATAAGAAGATTGGATTCCGAGGTTATTTGCCTTCAACACAGTCAACTCCTTTATCCAAATTTACATATCCTGAAAAATGTGCAGCCAGTGACAAAAAAAAGTTGCTTTTCCTTTGTATAACCAGGGAAAAAAATCTGCTTACAGTGTTGGCTAGCAATCCTGCTTCTGGCTTCTGTACATTTTCATGTTTTATGAACAGGTTAAAATCAAATCAAATCCACCTATAAGCCACACTGCCTGATCATTTTTGGGTTGGTGTACAAAACCAATAATTACCTGTGCTTTTTACTAAGTAAAGCCTACACATATTCAACACTCCCAAAACACAAGACAGTTACAGAAAGCATGAATAGCACAGGAGAGGGATGACAGATGAGTGAGCAGAATCATAGAATTGTTTCAGATGGAAAAGACCTCTAAGATCATGAAATCCAACCACTGACCGAATACCACCAAGGCCATTAAACCATGGAACCAGATGCCATGACCACAGGTTTCTTCAGCACCTCCAAGGATGGGGACTCTACCACCTCCTTGGGCAGCCTGTTCCAAACCCTGACTACACTTACCGCAAAGAAAATTTTCCTCATCTCCAACCTAAACCTCACCTGACAAAATTTCAGGCCATTTCCTCTCCTTCTACCACCTGATACTAATGAAAAGAGACTGACCTTTTCCCCCCCCCAGTCTGTCCCTTTCCCATCCCACACTGCATTTTCCCCTCTTGACCACAAACCCAGAGCACCTGAGCTCTGCTGGAGTGTCCTCCCACCCCAGGTGAGACCACTTCGCCCTCCCTGCCCACTCCCCTATTTAATGGGCCCCAGTGAAGACAGAAGCCTCAAGCAAGCCCAACTAGGCAGAGGATCCTCCTCCTGTTACCACAGGTGAGTGCCATGGTGTACACTGGGTGAATGGTGGAGGAGAGTGAAAGGCTGAGGGGGCCTGGTGGTGGCCCACCCCCTGGTTAGTTAGGAATAGGCTTGATGACCACTCTGACATCACCCATGGGTGCTAGTTGGGCCTCCTGACTTTGGCTGAGCTCCTCTATGTTTAGCTGCTTCTGCTCATTTATGATAAGCTTAAGTGCTTGGCTGAACTCTTGGGAGAGTAGCATTGTGTTGTTATGGAATTAGAATCACAGAATGGTAAGGTTGAAAGGGACCTCAAAGATTATCTAGTTCCAACATTCCAGAATTGTTCTGGTTGGAAAAGCCTTCTAAGATCATCAAGCCAAACCTTCAACCCAACACCACCATGGCCACAAGGGCTACGAGAGTACAACAGAGGGTCCTGAACATTATTAAAGGACTGGGGCTTCTGATGTATATATCAAGAAGGCTGAGACTTCTCACACAATTTAGCTTGGCACACAGAACACTTGGGGGACTCTTATCAATGTGTATAAATTCCTCATAGGGCAGCAGATTGCCCCTTTTTGGTGGTGCCCAGTTCACAGAACAGGAGGTATGGAGGAAAACCTGAAATACAGGATCAACTGGTTCAAATAAGAAGATTCTGTAAGACTGAAAAGGCTGCCCAGAGAAGCTCTGGAGTCACTATCCTTGGTTCAGGAATCTGAGCATGGCTCTCAGTTGTCTATTGTAGTTGACTCTGCACTAAGCAGGACATTGGACTAGACATTCTTCAGAGATATCTTCCAACCTCAGCTGTTCTGAACACCTCAAATTCACTGGCCAATCACAGCTACATTTACTGGTGAGATAGAAAAATTCTGTGTATTTAGATACCTTTCTTTGTTTGTTTAGGTTTGTTTTTGTTGTCATTTTAATGACAATTATTTAGTCTAATACTCTTACCAGCCTTTACCAAAAGTGAAACATGATTTGGAATTGTATTTGGCAGCAGCCTAGCTAGCAGAAGATGTTATTAACTAGTCTGTCAATACAGCCACTGCAGTAAAGGAGTCACAGCTCATGCTGCCTTTGTCCAAATGTAAGAACACTTGGGTAAAAGCTAGCAAGATTACAGGACAGCATTAGAAACTCAGGAAGCATAGAAAGAGATTCTTAAGGTATGAAGAAGAAACAACTGCAGAAGCTGTTGTCCAGCTAACTAACATGCAATTTTATAAATAATTTTAATGGTTCATTTTTGCTACTTAAAATGGGAGAAAACCTTTGCCTCCCTATTTGGGATTAAAAATAAATAAATATATAGTATCTAGTATCATAACATTATCTCTTAATAGCAAGAAGCTATTCTCTGGAGGTGTTCAAGGCCAGGTTGGACAAGGCCTTGAGTGACCTGTACTAGTGGGAGGTGTCTTTGCCTATGGTAGGGGGTTGGAACTGGATGATCCTTGAGGTCCCTTCCAACCTTACTATTCTATGATTGTATGACAGATGGTGCAACGGTTTACATATAAAGCAGAAGCTCATGCAATATCTGAATTCTCTAAAGTAAAGCACATAACTCACAAGGAGATTCTGTGCCTCAGCTGCAAAACTGAGCCAATGATATTCCTTGTGCTCCCTGTAGTGCCAGGAGGAGAAATATTCAATATTGTGAAGCTTTCAGCCATTCTATCAACAGGAGAGGTAAGTATTGCCACTGAAAAAAAAAATACAGTCATCTGCTATCCTTCCACTTGTGATGTTCTGTTTTAATCTTAATATTTCATTTTGAAATAATCCATGATTACAGTCTTCACCCCTCAGCCTCTATTTATTCATATCTTATGCTAAGAATTTTCTTCTTTTGTACCTTTCCAAATTTCTGCAGAATTTTGCAAAGAAATAAACACTAAAAATTGCCAGGATTGGAAAAATGTCTTTTAAACCTTGATAGTGATTGATGCAGCTATGGCTTAGAATGAGCCATAACTTTAGTACGTAAAATCATCAATGATTTTGCTTACGTGAAATTAATGGATATAGAGGAGTATGCACATATATCCTTGTAGGATCTGAACAAAGAGCTTTACTCAACACCTGCTGAAGCTGACAGAAACACCTTGCTTTTACAGATCCCAGTGAATTCACAATCAAGCCACCAATTTTTCTTGCGCAACATGGAATAGAGAGGACCAGACTCGTGCAGGAAAGGTATTGTTTCACATCCTATTTTGCAGAGGTAGCTGTTAAAAGCATGACCAATCTAATGTTTCTCTTGCACTGCTATAAATCACAAGCAACTTAACTGATTAGTGTAATAGGAGGAAGGCAAGAAACAGGCCAAGGGTGTTGGTACACAGCTAGCTCCCTTAAAGAGAAATGTCTTGTTAACTTCTGTTCTGCTTAGAAACTAATGGCGTGATATAGCCTAGGAAAGTTTGCAGTGGAAAAAGCTTTCAGGAAGGGCAGCTAATTATTTTCAAAAATTAAGATTCTATTTTGGTAACACTGAGCAGTTTAAGAACTACAGATTCTTAAAACTGCCTCTTGTAAACCAAAGGCTGTTTTCTTTTACAAGTTTAGAAAAACATGTTTGAAAACCACTAACTTCTATTTATGTACACCCCAAGAAGAGCTTCTTTTTTTTTTTTCCCCCTTTCAAATACGTATTTGAAAAACTCATTGTCAAAAACACCCCTCACAGCTTTTCTACACTACTTTTAAAGGCTGGGTCCAGCCATAAACTCTGCTAAATACAAGTTTATTGTGGAAGTTGCACATTCTTAAATAGAAAATTGAGTGGAGATGATTCTGATTTCTAAATTAACTGTAGAAAAATGCAACATTTTTCTAAGTGGATTTTGTTTGCAATCTCTTTAAGAACTCAACAACTTTTTTTGTTTAACCAGCTTGTTTTGTTTAACACTACTAGCTACACAACTATCACAACTATCTATCAGCTACATAACCGCTTAAAATCATGCACGCAAACTTTCTCGTTTAACTGCTTTACAGTTACACTGAAAGCTACAGAAGTGCTTCTTGTGCAGTACAGCCAGAGGATGTAGTATTTTGATGTATGCCTACAGAAACAGGAAAAATTATCATAAAAGGCATTCAGATGTCAAAGAAGTTTTACTGTGCAGTCAATATTTGATCTTTACTGTCTGAGAAAACACAAAGTGATGGAAGTCAGAGAGGAGCTCTTTCTTCAAGGTGAGGTATTCGTACTCCACATTGTAACAAGAAAACACCTAAGTTCTATGCAACATCTACATTAAATGATGTCTCAAAGGCGAGCCACAGCATTTTACTGGAAGATAAAACAGCCCTTTAATGTAGCTAGAGCTCCTAAGTCAATGTACAAAGCAATCCTTTGTAATGCTCTTTCATAAATTTTAAATATGTAAACCTTGCATGGTGCTCAGCCGTTAAACAAATGGGCCAAGTTCCATTTAGATTTGCACCATTTTGGGGCTCAGATTAGCAACCAGAGCATAAATCTTGTAAAAAATTTCATCTGGCAATCAGTACTGTAAATCATGCTGGATTTTTTTTTTTCAATGGGAATGATGTTTAATGAGTAATTTATTACAAGCCTGTTTTCTCCTAAATATTCCAATCTGACCTTTCTCTAAGGTTTATGTTGAAGGTGATTTGTAATACAGACCCATCACAACAGTAAAGTTATTTCATTTTACTTATTTGCTTACATGTTTTATTATCAATGGGCAATATTAATGATGTTCATTTTTTCTGCCTACATTTAGGTCTTCAATTTAGACATTTTCAGAATGCAGCAGAAGAATGATAAATGCAGATAATTCTACTATATAACAAAGTCCATTTCTTTAATATGAATCAGGGCAATTATGACCAAGCTGTATAGATGGAAAGTGACAGTGTAACAAAAATCTCCTCCAAACCATGTACTATTCTCAAATATATCAAAAGATGTTTATAATAACACTAATGTAGCACTTTTGAGCTTTCTAATAATTTCACTTGGGTTGCAGGGACATTAAGGCTCAATACCTGACAAATGATCATTTTAACTAATCACATAATTACATCATATATAAATGCACATAGTGAGGATAATTCTTAGAGTAAATTAAATTTTTTTTCAGGGACATTGGCTTACTGAATTTGACTGTGGGCACTTGGAGATGTAGTTTAGAGCAGCAGTGAAATGAATGTTAGCCTGGATTACTTTTCAAAACACATGCAATTTTTCATGGAAATAGAATTCTATTACTTTTTTGTTTTCATTCCAGTGTTTAAAGGCTTCTCAAACACTTACAGAAAGGAAGAAGTAAATAAGTGCTGAAGTAAAAACTGCTGAAGTAAAAGGTAACTGCATTATAAGATACAGCACTGAAAGTCAGTAATTAGTCTCTACTTGAATTGCTGTAACAAGACATGCAAGCAAGGGTTAAGTACACTGCACAATCTATTATTTATTTAAAGGAAAGTTTAATTAATGTTCTTAAAGACCAATACTACAATTAAAAGTATAATAGTTCTCCATATCTTACCTTGGAGTTGAAAACTGTCTTTTTTTTTTCTTCCCCCAGTTAATTCCAGGGTTTGTTGTTCTATAGCTATTCAGATCACAATTAAGCCACTCTGTACTATCTTTCATAGTTAAAATTCCTTATCAAGTAAAGTTGTTTATTTTTATTTGCATTTACTAAAGTAATTATACTGAGAAAAATGTCCTTGTCATGCAAAAAGGGAAAAAATCATTTAAAAAAAAAATCGTGCAGAGCAGATACTTTTCAGTTGGAAAGAGCACATTCTTAAAAGTTGGCAGCCAAGTAGTTTTTTAAAAAAAGAAACTATGGATAATAAAAAAAGGTAAAAGAGTTGTACTGTCACCTAGTGGATAAAGGTAGTAGGAGAACACACCTAGGATTATGTTTTAAACTATTTAAAGGTTTTAACAACATTAAAATATACCTTAGATTTTATATATATTTATTGGTAGAGACAAACATAAAGAAGTGGACCTATTGCTGTCATAGGTCCTCTGAGTGCAGGTCATCCTGTAANAAAAAAAAGGTAAAAGAGTTGTACTGTCACCTAGTGGATAAAGGTAGTAGGAGAACACACCTAGGATTATGTTTTAAACTATTTAAAGGTTTTAACAACATTAAAATATACCTTAGATTTTAGATATATTTATTGGTAGAGACAATTAAACATAAAGAAGTGGACCTATTGCTGTCATAGGTCCTCTGAGTGCAGGTCATCCTGTAAAAGCCTTTGGCTCTTAATAGATCTCTTAACTGATCAATTGTAATGTTGGATATTGTATTCTAAATCTGAATGTAAACATTGCATTTCTAAGAGCTTAGAATGCAGGAGAAAAGTTTTGGATTGGAAGGCTGACTGGTGGTGTAGACTACACAAAGAATAATGCCCAACAAATGCTGTGCAACTGACCTTTATTTTGCTTTCTGCTCTGAGCACACAGTCTTGTTTTTGTATTCTAGGATGTTATGAAGACAAGTCTGACAAAGACAGACTAAATGTGTGATGTTTTGAAGACATTAGAAAGCATCTACAATAAGAGCTTTAAGCCATCCAATAATCCAGTCTTAATATACACATGGATTAGATCCCTCAATTGTACAGTCTCCAAACATAAATATCATCTTTTTTTTTGAGGACATAGGAGTAGGCAAATATTTATTTGAAAATCTGCCAAAACTTTCCCCTGTATTAGAGGCTGTGATTTAGGGCCAAAGGACAACTTCTGCTTCAGGGTGCTGGTGTCAAAACTCAAACTAAGTCAGTGTTGCCACTCTCTCCAACCCTTCACAGAATTGTCAGGGCTGGAAGGGACCTCAAAGATCATCCAGTTCCAACCTCCCTGCCATGGCCAGGGACACCTCACACTATATCAGGTTGCCCAGAGCCACATCCAGTCTGGCCTTAACTTCCAGGGATCGGGCTTCCA
Source organism: Semnornis frantzii (assembly GCA_013399775.1). Classification (NCBI taxonomy): domain Eukaryota; kingdom Metazoa; phylum Chordata; class Aves; order Piciformes; family Ramphastidae; genus Semnornis; species Semnornis frantzii. Next base: position 1,036 of record VWYK01026670.1, on the reverse strand, counting down.
CCCCCTGCCTCCCTGGGCAGCCTGTTCCAGTGCCTCCCCACCCTTCATGTGCAGCAGAACGAGGCTGAAGAGTTGCACCAATTGCAGACACATGGTGAGACTTCCCTCCACCTCAACTTCATACACAGGAGAGGAAAAAGATTTTGGGAATGGTCACTTGTTTATTGACAGAAGAATTGAAACAAAGGCATTATCTCTAGTTGCATTTATTCAACAATCATGCTCTCAAGAAAACTTTCTGTTCTATTGCAGCATTTGAAACCCTGACTGAAACTCTTTATAATCACCTCATTCTTGGCCACGGATTAAGGAATGAAAGACTAATGCAGCAAGTGTAGATTTCCCTTGGATGATCATTTTTATGAAGCCTTTTTTCTTTTTGCAGCACAGAGTAATCCATATTAATTTTGCAACAATTATAAAATATGTGGGAACATGCATTAGAGCAGGTTACCACAAACCACTGTTATCATAAGAAACAAGGCATGTGCACAGGAAGTTCTATGAGACTCCTTCGTGGTGGTGCGTTACCTCAAATCATTTCACCCTTGTTTACCTTCAGTGAAGCAAACAGATTTACTTGTTCTTAATGCTCCAGCCTGAAGACTGGTTCATTCAACTATGGTTCACATTAGAGGGGGGAAAAAAGAGAAAAAGAGGAGAAAAAAAAATAGATAACATATTGCCTTATATTAGACTTTTTAGAAGACTTAAAATATGAAGTCTATAGCTAGTACCAGAGGAATTGAAAAATACTAATAACAATATTCTCTGTTTAGGTGATTGTGCTGGTTTGAGGCGAATTGGAATATTTTAATGGAGAAAATTATATTATAAGCTGTGAAAAGGAAACAGTGGTGATGTCTACTTCACTCATAGGCTTGCTGAGATGTATAAGAACAAGAACACAAAACAAATAAAAGACACTCGGGCTTGGAGAGTCTCAGGCTCTCTAGCTTCCTGCTTTCTCCTCTCTGCTGAATAATCTGGCTAACCACTTTGCTTCTAACCCGCCTGGATGATCCTCCAAACTCAC
>VWYK01026668.1:11616-24762 GCA_013399775.1 Semnornis frantzii | reverse complement strand
TTTTGTTTTTTTTTCTTTAAGTTTGTTTTGCCTGCACTGCAGGTCTGACAACACTGCTATAGTCCTTTAAAACTGACAAATTTTTGTATCCCACCATTTTTTGAAGTCTATGCTACCAACCTGGATTCCTGTTAAATGAAGATGAATTAGTAATAGCAACAAAATAGGAACATTACCTTGTGTCATATCCTTTTTATTTACCCTAAGACTGTGTTTTTAAGACATCACACTCTGAAGTGCACATCAAAGCGATCCTCAAAAGACCAAGTTACTCTTTAAAACTGGCCATCTCCTCTAAATGCTATCACACTTGGCCTCACACCAGCCCCAGTAACATGTGCCTCCACACTGACCTACGACTGCTAACATGGTCTACATGTAAGAAAAGCAAGTCATGTGAAAAAATGCAGGACTGAATATTTCAACAGCACTTCACAGTATGTTCATTATTTCTGGTAAGAGCTCAGCAACTATAGATATTGTTATCCACTACTGCTTTAAGCAAACAAACCATTTGAGGCCACATCCACCAAATGCCAGTTACTATGGATCAAGCAGCAGTACAGAAGGATAAAAGTTAGATGCCCTTCTGTTTGATTGTGCTTAAGACAGAGGAGGATTTTAACCTAAATAGCCTTCGGTAATGGGCTCGTACTATTGTACAGACATTCCTCAGGTCTGCACTGTCCTGTATATATGAATGATACGTTCCTGCTTTGAGATGCTTGGAAAACTTTGTCTGATTCTTGGCCATACTGCATTGGGAGAGACAAACCCTAAAGTAGTGCTACCGAGCAGTTTTCTTCTCACATCGGCTCACCTATTCCTACAAATGTAATAATCTTAGTAAAGAGGATTTTCAAAAGATGTATTTTCTATTGGCTTTGAGCTCATCTTGGTTTGCATTAGAAATGACCTCAAGGCCCTGGCTGAACCCAAGGAGTTCCCTTCCTTCAAAAGGGAGTTATATAAACCAAGACGCCGTCTGTTCCCATGCCGAATTTTCTCTTCCTCCTCTCACTTCTGCTAAACACATGTTCTCCAGTTTATCTAAATAAGAAAAATCACATTTTCTTTTACTTGTAAAAGCCAGCAAGGCAGTGCTGCATCTTCCCCTGACCACCAGGAAAGGAGATAGATTTCTGGCACCCCATTAGGAACACCCAGAATCAGGATGCTCCCAACGGTTCATAGAGCAGTATCACAGCAAGGTTTCGTTTGTTAGTTTTCTGGCGTGCACTCATTCTGTGTTGGCTGGCTCAGCAGTATTTAGCAATTGTTCCTCGCTTATGTGGAAATATTTCTTGGATTAGAACCCAGTCTCTCTGTGCAGCTTATTTGTTAAACTATGTGGTAACAGAAATGTTATTTTGCCCTTAATCATTGTTAGCAGAAACATAACCATGACCAAACTATCCTGGATATAGACATGATATTCAATACCACGTATAATAAAAAGCATTGTATTAAAAATTTCTATTGAGTGTCAATGGTTTTAGTTACAACCTATAAAATTACATTTAATGAATCCCATAACATTTCACTCACTAGCATTTCTGCTTATGACAAATGCTGAACTGGGGAATTCAAGAGGAGTACCACACTGACTCTCATAATAAAAGGGTTCATTGCAACCATTCCACGTAATCCTACATAACTTGCTGTTTCCAAGTTTGTGATCCTTTGATGCTTATTTGGCTACAAAAAGAAAGCTGTTTCTCCAGATAATGAAGGAGGGGAAGGCTTTCCTGGACCATTTGAAGTTTCGGAATATTTGATTCTTCCATTGCTTACAGCTAGGCTTGTAGAGGATCAAACACTAGCTTAGTGTAAAGGCTTATTTCTGATCTGCAGTACAACCAGTGACCATAAAGAAGGTATTATCTTCCAGAAGGAATTGTACTCTGATTAAAGAGCAGGCTAGGTATAATTTCAAATAATGGGTAAAGGGAGCGGAGAGCTATTTCACTATGGAAACAACTTCTGTACATGTACTCTCCATTTTAGCCAGAAAGCTTGAATTCATCTAGAAGCTAAGATCTCTGTCCACTGAAACTTTAAATTTCTTCTCAGACCCTTTCCCTTGTTCTGGAAATCAGCAGACACAGATTTCCTTCATGAGGCTATACCTAACTACCCGAATGGAGCATTAAGATGTAACAGAGTAAAACAGATTTGTAAAAGTTTGGATGTTAGTTCTCCATTGAAGTGTGTCTCTATGGGAATGAAATTTTCCTCTACTAGGATCTAAAGCAAGTGCTGAAGTACATAAAAATGGAGATGACACTCACTTAACAGCCTTCTAATAATCCTTACTATATTTTCTTATTTTCAAAGGCACATTAGTACAAAGCAGGAGGATGCATAGGTAGCTAAGCCCAGAATATCAAACACTGAAGAAAAAACACCATTTGGATCCCAAAGACAGAACAAAAGAGACAGTGGCAAACCAGGAATGCATGATGAGCCCTGTTTGTGACAGATTAATCTGTCGTCCTTAGGGAACACTCCAAAGCAACAGAAGGTTTCTGTTTTGGACTGTACTCTTTGAGGTTCCCTGTAGATGCCTATTCAGATTACAGGAGCAAACAACATACCTAGACTTCAAGGTAACTGCATGAGGCTTTACCTAGCTGTTAAAAAACAGTCTAGCCTGTATAATTTGAATATGTAACACCTGCAGCACAGCAGGCTTAGAGAACTGGATTCAGTTTATGTCCACTAAAGTGTTGCAAGATCTTAAGTGATCTAAGTTAAGTGATCTGAGGTCCTAACAACTCTTTCTGTGACTGCATCCCGGCAAGCCTTGCCTCACACAGAGATAGTTCTAGACAAGGTATGCGATGCAATGTTGCTAAGAACCACCAGCAGCAGTCCCAGAAGCAGCACTGTGGCTTTGGTACTGGGTGGGGTCTCAGCCTCTGACACCACGCAAAAGTGGCTAAGACTAGTCTGGCATAGCAGCACACTCTGGATGGAGTGAACAGAAACATGAAAATTAAACACTTGAGATCTGCAGCTCACTTATCCAGAAACCACAGAAACAGAGCTTTGCTTCTTAAGAGCGATAACTGCTACCAAAAATCCTGTGCATTAACAGTATATAAAGCACTTCACCATATTTTCACTGCTCACCTGGTAGCTCTCCAAACATTCTCACTTGGCGAAAGGTAGAAAAATCATGATCAGACAAATGGCTTCTAAAAAAAGTTTGATTTATGACAGATTCTGTTTACAGAGGATCTTGCTGCGGGGAGAAATTGATCTTGGCACTGACACATTAACATAATGTTACCATGGGTGAAAATAAACCATCAACATCACAGCTATGAGAATGTGCAAGTAGTGCTGCCTGCTAGGTTTATATGTAGGTGTGTGCATTACTAAATCACGGCTACTTGCAATGATGTAGAATGTTTGTAGGAAGAGTTATTATTGCTACTGAGAACATTTTTCTCCACCTTTTTACACAAATAAATAAAATGCATTGCTTTTGCAGATGTTTCTTCTTGCTAATTACTGGGGTGACAAATGTTGAGCTTAGGATATTTTAAAACCTGGAGAATGCAGAAGCGATTCATAATCTTCCAGTTAAGAAGAAATATTCTGCTTTTTTTAGCTGCTTTAAGACATAAGAGTTTTCTTTTTAAGAATAAATATTCTGCATTTCTAGGTGCTTTAAGACATAAGATGACTCTGTTTATATGGGTATTAGTCTGCAGCACCAATATTCAGTGATTTTGTTTGTTTGATTTTTTTTTTTAAATTCACCTTATTCACTTTCCAGTTGTTACTAAAACTCACCAACACTCTGTCTGTATTTCTCCTATGCTGAAGGCCTCCTTGTGATACAGTACTGCACCCCAGGCACTGAAACAGTTCTATGAAGTTGGATTGCATCTCAGTCTCACACACTACTGAAAGATTTGCAGGGCAATAGGGAAGTCTTATGTTAGAGTACAGTCAGTCATGAGGCATGTCCCAACAATCTTCCCTTGGGTTTCATGTTTTTTCCTGCTTTCTGTTCTCTGACCATGGACTACAGAAGAGAACTATCCAACTCTTCATAGCATAGGACAAGATCTTTCTCTTTTAGTGTCACAGAATTGTTTTGGTTGTAAGAGCTCTTTAAGATCATCAAGTCCACCTGTCATATTGAAAGATACAAATCATAACCCTGCAAAAGCTATGCTGGACCTTTGTCAGCTGGAAGTATTACTTTCTGCTTGTTGGTAGAGACAGGCAGGTGAGCTTCTCACAGGCTAAGCACAACTTGCGCTGCAGAGACTTTCAGCACCTCCAGTTTGAAGACTGGAAAATAAAAATCTTGTGTGATGTCTAGGGAAATAGTCATCAATCACTGTCATCAGCTGATAAAGCCACAGAACAAACTGCTTACTCTTGGTTTGAATTTATTTGGTTTCTGGTTTACTTAATTTCAGTATGAGGGTAACCGCTTTTGTAAGACTAATGTATGGTAAGCAAAGCATCACACTGCTTAGTTGCATGGCTTTATAGAATAAAGGCATTCATTGTCCTGAATTTGTATTTCCTCTTCTAAATGCTGACACCTCCATTTAAACATAAGCTTACATATTAAGAAAAAAATCCTTGGGTTGGACCTTTACACCTAAGGCTGGTGTAAGGTCCTGCACCTGGGTAGGCACGATCCCAAGCACAAATACAGGTTGGGTGGTGAATGGCTGAGAGCAGCCTTGAGGAAAAGGACCTGGGGGTCTGGGGTGATGAAAAGCTCAACATGCGCCTGCAGTGTGCACATGTAGCCCAGGAGTCACTTGCTGTCTGGGCTGCATCAAGAGTAGTGTTGCCAGCAGGGCAAGGAAGGCGATTCTGCCCCTTTACTCTGCTCTCATCAGATCCCACCTGGAGTCCTGTGTACAGTTCTGGAGCCCCCAGCACAGGAAGGACATGGAACTGTTGGTGCGGGTCTAGAGGAGGCCACAAAGATGCTCTAGAGGGCTGGAGCAGCTCTGCTATGAGGACAGGCTATGAGATTTGGGGTTCTGCAGCCTGGAGAAGAGAAGAGTAGCCTTCCAGTATCTGAAGGGGGCCTACAGAAAGGCTGTGGAGGGACTATTTACAAGGTCTTGTAATGACAGTACAAGGAGCAATGGGTTTAAACTGGAAGAGGGGAGATTTAGACTGGATGTTAGGAAGAAGTTCTTTACAGTGAGAATGGTGAGACACTGGCACAGGTTGCCCAGGGAGGTTGTGGCTGCTCCCTCCCTGGAAGTGCTCAAGGCCAGGTTGGATGAGGTCTAGAGTGACCTGTACTAATGGGAGGTGTCCTTGCCTATGGCAGGGGGTTGGAACTAGATGATCTTTGAGGTCCCTTCCAACCTTACCATTCTATGATTCTATGATTTTCCAAACTTTGGCACTAAGCTAACAGTTATTTGTTTGGGGAACACAATGACACAACAAGGTATTAAGGCAGTTAAGTGTGATTGTGATACACATTACAGTTTGCTCTCAGGAACACATACAAGAAGGGGGAAACACTAAGTTTGTAAAGTTCTTTCACTGTGAATCTTTCTTAAATGCTTGTTTTCAGCCATTTCTCAGGCATTCTATGTTATCAAAACATATTTCAGCTAGAACAAACATTAGCTTTTCCCTTGCACTTGGGATTCCATTATTACAATCCACCTAGTTCCTCATACACAGTGAAATGCTCCCCCAAATACTCTGCAAAAGGAATCTTGCTATTTATGCCACATGAGCTATATTGAAAATACCTTGAAGCAGATGTGGGAAACTGTGAGATAAGTGGGATGTGACCCATCACGAATATGTTTTGGATACTGCTATGAACAAAGACAATGCCCACACCATCTCCCCAAAACAGAAGACAGTAATTAAATTGTCATAGATGAGGTCTAAGCATGCGAGGTCTATGTCTATGTTTACCTTGCCAAAAACCCAACCACTACCGATGTCACATCCAAAACCTTTCCAAAACCCAGTCTGTAGATGCTGGGTTAACAGACACTAATTCTAGCAGTCAACACTGCCCTCCAGTGTGGGTTGCTTCAATTTCATTCGACAATGGTTTCCTTTTCTAGGGGTAATAAATACATCTGGGGTGCACTGGAGAGTGTGCCATCCTATAACTTAACCTAGGAAAATAATTCTAAAATCTAGCACTTGCCAACTATTACTCTCCTTCTTTCTAGAAATTACTGGGGGGAAAAAAAAAAAGGAATGTGTAAATATAAGAATATTTGGTTTACCACCTACATTTGTTTTGTTTTTGGTGTTTTCCAAAGTCTGCTTCCCAGATGAAGCGTAATGTGGTGTGGGTTTGCTTTCTGCAATTATATTTCTATATATTTTAGATATATGCAAATTTGACAGTGCTTACCAAGGTCTATCGAAAAGCTGGCAGAATATACTCATTGAGGCACTTCCCTGTCACACTAATGAATCATAGAATCAGTCAGGGTTGGAAGGGACCACAAGGAGCATCTAGTTCCAACTCCCCTGCCATGGGCAGGGTCACCTCACACTAGATCAGGCTGTCTAGAACCTCATCCAGCCTGGCCTTAAACACCTCCAGGGACAAGGCTCCCACCACCTCCTGGGACAAGGCTCTCGCCACCCTCTGGGACAACCCATTCCAGGGTCTCACCACTCTCTTGGTGAAGAACTTCCTCCTCATGTCCAGTCTGAATCTCCCCACCTCCAGCTCTGCTCCGTTCCCCCTAGTCATGACATGAACTCACACCAGGGAAGAGCAGGTCTACTCACATAAGGCCCTACTCAAAAATTCACTGACATCAACAGGAATCTCTTTGGAACACTTAAACTACAGTCTAACACAAATCACACAAAATACAAACAAAGTGTCCAACTCTAAAGAAGCAGTTCAGCTGCAATCAAGAGTCTTCAGAAGGCAGCCTTATGAGTCTGTGAACATTTGCCCTACCTGCCAACCTGTAAACTGATCTGCCACCTCTAACTGTCCTACCACACCAGCAGGCCATGGACCACCACACATCCAAGCTAGTTAGTATTATCCCAGTTGGGCAAGACAAACATTGTGGGTTTAGCAACAGACAAGAACATTTGGCAAAAACCTCAGTAGAACTTTAAAAGACAGCACAGAGAATCAAAGTGTTGTTACACTGCATTTTCTGATAGTCCATAAGGTATTAAAAAAGAGAATTAAGTTATTTCAAATCAACAACCCTTTCCAACTGCCCCAAAGCAACAAGAGCTGTTAATCTCCAAGTATATGATTCACCTCTCAGTCAATGCACTGCACGTATAAACACAAACACATCTCAATCTCATTTAAGTGGGAATGTTATTGGCATAGCTAGTTTCCCAAATTATGACATTTCCAAGAATTATTCAAGGAAATGGTAGCATAAAGTTCAGCAACATCAGAGTGGCCCAAGTGCAAACTGTAGCATAGTAAGTCTAGTACGAAATGAAATCATAGCTTGCTTGAAATCATTGTGATATTCCCTTTCCTAAGAGCACCAGCTACTGTCCATCTGCTGCAGAACTGTATTTTGGAAATGTGGTGCTTCGCTGATCTAGGAGTAAGAAATAAGGGTTTGATCTGCATGTGTGGGGTTGGAAAATCATAATAACACCAGAGGAGGTGGGAGAAGGGTAGGTCCCAAGGTGCTAATGACAAATCACTAGATAGCACAAGAGAGCCAAGGTGGTGTAATTCTCTGCTGAAATACAGCACAGAAAGGGCAGCTGGAAACCACACCGCAATCAGGAAAAGTATGGAGGTTATGTTTCATCTTCAATTGTCATGAGCAAAATGATTGATCTCATCCTTTCCAACTGCTACAAGCTACAAGGTGCTGGTGTTTGCAGCAGTCCTTGGCTACCAGGCTGAAGAAGCCACCTTCTGAAACATCCTCCTTCAGTACCTCACGTGGTGTCACCCCCTCACTTCTGGTGTACAGTTTGGTTTGTATTTCGACTGATCTTTGAGGAAATAAATTCTGATGGAACTGCAGCTTGGATTCTCAAGACCCTGCCAGCAGCAGCAATTGTTCCCAGTATTTCTACTGCCAGCAGGAGGTTTCCATGCCAGGCAATTCCAACTGCCAGTGTCAAGGGCCAGCTCCATAGCCTCTTGTCTTTGTCACCAGCTCTCACAGCTGGCTGGCATCGATTTATTCTATTCTTTCAGCTTACAATCTGCTTGAGACTTTCTTCTCCCCTGTGACTCCAGTAACCTTTACTTGAAATAACTTATACTGCTAAATCCTGAGGCAGTTTAGCTGTGCCCCGGGCATGGATTCAGTTTTTGCATCCTTTCGATCACTTCGTGTATGTATACTCAGATGTCAGATGCCATCAAGTGGCAGAACACATTTCACAGTTTTCTATTCTGCACTGATGTGGCCCCAATATTGACCTCTGGGATAAGTCACTAATGACTGGCCTCCAGATGGACCTTATGCTGCTGATCACAACCTCCGAGCTCACACAGCTTTCACAGATTCATTTAGGTTGAAAAAAGACCTTTAAGACCATAGGAGATGGCTTATCAATCCTTGCTGACTACCTCTGATCACCATCTTCTCCTCATCTTTGGAAACTGTTTCCAGGATTAATTACTACTAAGATCTCCCCAAGGATCAAGGTGAAGCTAACTAACCTGTAAGTTCCTTGGATCCTTCCTCTTGCCCTTCTAGAAGGCAAGGGAGGGTGATATTTCTTCCAGTCCTCAAGAGTCTTGCTCAACTGCCAGGAACACTCAAAGATTACTGAGAGCTGGCTGCTAGTCACACTTCACACAACATTAGGAGCATCTCTGTTCTGGATTTATTAGTTGTGGGCTCCTCATTCCTCATTTTTAAGAATGGTATAATAGCAGTGTAGAAAGCAATCCCCATTTTTAATTTTGCGCAGATAAACCTTTTCATTAGAGAGCAACTGAAATAAATACCAATTTGCAGATTACTAGTCCCAAGGTGCTAATTACAAGTCACTAAAGAGTATAAAGCAATCACGCTTGCATCAGTTCATCTGGTGGAGGCAAAAACTGGATGCCATCTACAATGGTAACTGTGACACAAACATTTTGCCATTGTTTTGTATGCTCTCTAAGGAAAGACCTGAAGGGAAAAATGCTGATTTTTCACTTGATCATTTCCCAGAGGCATTTCTTGACTTGAAAATTGAGATCAGTTCTTCTACTTTCCAACATAGTCCTATTGCTTCAAGTCATCCCTGAGGATAGATAGAAACCTCTGGGGAAGTGGAAATTCAAATATATTCAGGGAAGATAATAAAAATATCTCACTGGACATTGGTGTAAGAATTGTAGTGAAGCTGGGGTTTCTGCTATGGGACAGCTCGAAAGCTCTTGTACAAACAAGATCCCTTAGTTGGGGGGAAAAAAAAAAAAAAAAAAAGAGAGAAAAAAAACAAAATAAAAAGTTAATTCACAATACTTCTGCCTCTCCATGTTTCCTCAGGAAATTCTAAGTCTCCAAGATGATAAAGCATTTTGCTCTTCAGTTCTTTTAAGTACAAATGCTGACATCCCTCTACAGTTTTCTAGGACTCAGGCTACATAGAAAAAAGTGAGAGAGCTTTATTCCCTACAACGAGCCTGCAGCATGCCCATGAGGAGGTCATTTATGGCAGCAGTAGGAGAAGCACAATACTGCAGACTCAGTCAAAGAGTCTTGAAGTAGGCTGTTCTTCCCTTTGAAATATATTTTAATTTCCTACCACTGCACTCTGTCTTTGCATAATCTCTTTTATTTTGTTCAAGTGAAGCAGTAAGAAATTCCCCCCCACCCCCCCCCTTTTTTTTTTTTTTGTGATTGAGAAATTGAGAAGACCTGCTGGTACTCAGCCTCTGGTGGGGAAAAACACAGACCGAGGCACAGTCCTGGCTCATTTCTCCTACATTATTCACTCTGATGCAGTCAGAAGCCAATGTGCACTAATTGCTGTGATCCCTCCATTTGGCTTTTAACTTAAATAGCCATCTGTAGGAAAATCTCAGCTTCTTTCAGCAGCCAGAAGCACTTGAAAACAGCAGTCCCCTAACATTGTTTAATTTTTACAACTCCAAGGTCACAAAAAAAGACCACTAACTGCTTCACTGAAACTCCATAGGATGGGCTTGGCTGGACAAATTGTTTCTGCTTTAGGATTTAATTTGAACAATATGGACTTCTCTCCATTAGCATAAAATAAATCAGCACTTTGTGCCGGTTTCCCATGCATCACTTTCAACGGGCTGCCAGCATGAGGATCATGTGGCTAGATGACAAGCCCTCAAACTACTCATATCTGTTAGAGTCCATCAGTCACATCAGCTCTTGGGTTTGGACACGCTTGAAGCTGCGTATCACTGTTACTTACTCCCCACAGTCACCAGGTTTAATATACACGCTTGCCTTGTAATTCAGCCACAGAGCATATTTAGACAGTCATAAATTAAATCAGGTAGCAAGGGGTTGAACAATACAAATCATTTTCCCTCAGCAAGGCAGTTATTTGAAATACACCCTAGCTGTACTTGCATAATTTCGAGGAGATCGAGTATCACAATTCATACTTTCCTTCCCCGGTTTTCCATACTCTGGTTAGCACATAAAATATTGTTTTACATATGCCTGTGTGTGGATGATTTTGTTCCACGGGTCTCACTGAGATAAGTTTGAAACTTACTGGACCAGACTCCATCTATGTCAGCTCATCTTCAAAGCAATGTGGGATGAAACAAACGATCCAAGTTAAGAGAGGTAAGCCACTGAGCTAGCTGGAAACAGGACATTTTTCCATGAGAGACCTTCAGGTTTCTCCTTCGCCCCACACCACCTTCGTCTTACTGCACTGCGCCACAAGGGACACCATAAGGAGGCAAGAAAACACAATGGATTTCAGCAAAAAGCGAAGATCTATCACACCTCAGCAGCTCCAGCACCCCACATCCTTACTGATGGCAAGGCACACAAGGCCACATGCAAACTCGGTTTGCACACTTCACCGACAGTTCAGCAGGGCCAGCAATGCTGCCATGCAACATGGCCACTGCCCCAGTGTGCTAGTCCAAAGCTGCCCCCACAGCATTTGCCAGCAGTCCTTCAGGCTCCATTGTGCCTCCAAAACCAGTGTCCTGTGAGCTTTCTGTGTTTGGTCACACCACAGTTCTCACCCTCAGAAGCACAATGCCCTCTACAATGACAGCTCTTCCACCACCTCCCCAAAATGGCGGGCCTTCCACCACCTCCCCAAAATGGCGGGCCTTCCACCACCTCCCCAAAATGGCGGGCCTTCCACCACCTCCCCAAAATGGCGGGCCTTCCACCACCTCCCCAAAATGGCGGGCCTTCCACCACCTCCCCAAAATGGCGGGCCTTCAGCCTCCTCTTCCCCTGAAATGGTGTACCTCCTGCCTCTGCTTCCCCTCCAAAGGTGGATCTCCCACCTTCTTTTCCCCTGTAATGGCAGACCTCCTTCCTCCACTTCCCTTGTAATGGCAGACCTCCCACCTTCACCAGGACTGCCTCCCTGGCCACCCACCCGCCCATCCCAGCCCGTTCCTGGGGAATTTTAAAACATTTTCTACCCAAAAGAAAGGGAGCAGCAACTCACCAGACACCATGGGACACAGCCGGAAGCTCTCTGCAAAGACGAGAGGTTTTTCTGAGGCAGGTGCCAGGCACCCCAGCTGGCATCAATCAAGCTGATGACTCCCAGAGGCTGCCTCCTCAGGACAGGGCAGCAGCAGGCTCTCTAAACAGTTCTAAAGGGCACAAGGTAAAGCCCAAATAACACAAAGTATTTCTCATCTGCAGCAATACTATGGTGCTGTGTAAAACACTGTTGCTCACTATATTGAAAAAAACCAACAGACACCCCCCCCCCCCACCGCACCAGCCAACCCCAAACCCTACAAAACTCAAAGGTGACTCCACACGTCTCCATTTCCTGACAGGGCTGCTATCTTTCTGAGCCACACCTGATGCCAATTAGGGGCAATTACTGCCTGAGAAGCCTCCCGGGTCACGAGGGAAGAGAGCAGAAACAAAGCCATAAGGGTTGCAGCCACCGACTTGGTAACCTCCCTCACAGAATCACAGGCTGGTGGGGTTTGGCAGGGATCTCTGCAGCAAACCCTCTAGTCCAACCCTGCTTTTAAAGCAGCTCCACCTAGATCAGGCTGCACAGGAACATATTCAGGTGGGATTTTAGTCTCCACTGGAGAAGACTCCACACCCTCTCTGGGCAGCCTGGTCCAGTGCTCCAGCACTCTCAAGGTAAAGTTTTTCCCTTGGGTACAGAAGTGATACCTTCACTGGTTGAGCTTGCTTTTACAGCCCTACTGGGGATCTCCACAACTGCTTTCTATTAAACACATGTTCAGTGATTAACACTGAATATGGTATCATAGAATAATTGTAGCTGGAAAGGACCTTTAATATAATCAAGTCCAGCCATTATCTACCTCTACCAAGTCTGCTGCTAAACCATATTCCTCAGCACCATATCTCTGCCTCTTTTAAACACATTGTCTTTAAAACACCTCCAAGGATGGGGATTCAACCACCTCTCTGGGGAGCTTATTCCAGTGTATGATTATAAATGCTGGGCCAAGAGGGAGCCCTTGAACTTAGGGGAACTGCTGAAAACCCCAATTGGGCTGCTGCTGTGAAGAGAGATGGGCACAGGAGTTACCACATCCACACAGGTCATCTCAGCCAGCCTGTGCTTTCTTCCTTCACCTGGCTGTGTTGGGCAGCTACCCCTCAGCAGTCACCCTTCCCACAGTCTGCTTTTAAATACCCAAGGCCCCTGGACTCTACTGTGCAGTCCTGCACCAAAGAAGGCAACACAGAAAGTAAGTTCACATTAAAGCAACGTGACAGGATCCAAAAAGATTCCTGCAGTCAGTCTTGCACTTGCTTCTTGGGACATTTCCTCACCTGCAAAACACAGCTAAGGAAGCACACACAGCTCTTAGTTGTGTAACCATGAGTTCTGCATACCAAAAAACCACTTTAAAATAACCACATCTTCTGGATTTGTTTGTGAAGCAGGTATGTCCTAAACAATCTGTCAGCTAAGACATGGAATGCAAAGGTTTGTGGGAGATTTAGAAGGGGGGGGGGGGGGGGGGAAAAAAAA